>OVBE01005305.1:0-21990 GCA_900406425.1 Iberis pinnata | reverse complement strand
CCCTCTTCGTTCGCAGTGGACTCTGCACTCCGCGCGCCGAGCTTCCTCTGCTCACTGTGTGCTCCGCACGCTGAGCTTTCCTCTGCTTGTTGCGCGCTCCGCGCGCTGAGCTTCTTATGCTCACTGCGTGCTCCCCGCGCCGAGCTTCCTCTGCTCACTGCGTGCTCTGCACGCTGAGTTTTCCTCTGCTCGCTGCGTGCTCCGCGCGCTGAGCTTCTTCTGCTCACTGCGTGCTCCCCGCGCTGAGCTTCCTCTGCTCATTGCATGCTCCGCGCGCTGAACGTCCTCTGTTCTCCGTGTAATCCGACCCGAGCCCACTAATGGATCCGGGTCAATTAGTGTACCCACAAACACCTAGAAACATGAAAATCTACCAGATATGCAAAGAAAACACTTGGAATCATTCAGAATAGCAGACATGAATGCCCATTATATGCAGTAAAACAGAGTAATATCAACTCCCCAGACTTAGATCTTTGCTTATCCTCAAGTAAAGCAAGATTCAATCTGGAGAAGAGGTTTGAAATGGACGACACAGAAACTCACAAAATCTCAAAAACCATAAGCATAGTTTCAAATCCAAAAGACACCAATCTCAAACAACTACTTTGATTTAATTATTTACCACCACTAAACAAATAACATGTTTCCTACTCTGAATCCCAAATCAATCAAGTATCAAATCATATCAACCATCTCTTTAAATTTAATTAAGTTCAGATACATGCATTCTCACCTATGGTATATCAATTAAATTACTCAAGTACCATTTCAATCGAAATGTCCATACCAAACAGAGCATCAACCGACTTCCGGTCCTGATCCTTTTTCCCCCTTTCTCACTTCTTTTTCTTTCTTTTTCTTATCTTATCGCTATTCTTTTTTTTTCTTTTCTTTGCATTTATGCGCTTTTCTTTCTTTTCTTTTCATTCTTTTTCTTTTCTCTTTTTTTAGCATACGGCAATTCGTTGGGGTTGAGTGGACTTCTAGGTCAGCTTTCAACCCTTTTTCTGAACCGTTTCTTTTATTTTCTGAAGGGAGAGAGAGAAAGGACTCAGACCGTACTAAAAGAACTTGTCCGTTTTACAAAACACTGAAGAGCAAGGTACCTAATTCTCAGAGTATATCAACTCCATAAGCAAGAATAATTCAGATTTAAATTAATTCCTATCATGGCAGAGTTAGCATCAATTCATCAATAACTCAAAAGACCAGAACTTTCAGAAACAAATCAATCAGTAATGAGGTTCCAATCCTAATCTCAGCAATTCATCTAAGTTAGTAATCTAGAGAAATCGAAAACCATACCCAAACTTGGCTATTTATCATCATTGATTTTGATCATGGTTCATTCGACTCAATAGACTCAGATAGATTTTTAAAAAACGATAAATTTGAAAATTTTCACCAAAAGATAAAACATCAAAACGCAGTTAGTATCATTACACCCTCCCCCAGACTTACTTCACACCGTCCCGGTGTGAAAATAAATCCAAAAGAAGGTATAGAAGTAACCAGAATCAATAGAAAAGTCTGTAGTGGATGAAAGTAGATAATAAATACTATATGAGTTCAATGTAAAAAGATATACTAAAGGTGAATTGCTCCCAAATTTGTTCTGAACTCCTATGCCTCCTTTGCTATGCCTGCAAAAATAACAAACACTCAAGAGAGGTGTTTGCAAAGGTTGGACAATGATTGAGCAATGATAGCTTAAGCACTAACAAGAACCAATGTTGGAGAATCTATTAAAAACATTATGATCGAGCAATACTAATTAAAAATCAGCAAGAATCATATATAAGAGGCATCATTTAGAACAGTTAACAGTAATCATTCCAGTATCACACAGTCAATTGGTAAGTAAAGAGCAATGATCAAGCAGTATTAATTATAATTAGCAAGAATCAAGAATTACTATGAGAAAAACCAATCAATCATGAATCTAAAATCAAATCAAGTCGAAACACAAGAAAGATGGGGAATGGTGTGCAATGATCTAAGCAATACTAATAAGAATTAGCAAGAATTAAGAGAAAAACCATCCAACTAGCCAACAATTCAAGTGAGAATGATGAGTAATGAAAATAGATAAGAGAAAACCTGGAATGTCTTGAAGATCCTTCACCAGTAATAACCTGAAACACTTTAAACTCAAAACTAAACATAAGTAGGTTAGGACTTAAAAACTGATTCAAAATTGAAAAACAACTAAACTGGACTCTAAATAGTGGGTTGCCTCCCACTCAGCGCTTTATTTAATGTCACTTAGCTTGACGGTACCTACCTCTAAGTTGGAATGGAATCAACATCTAGCGATGTTACATAACAGGCTCCAAATCCAGACATCTTCAGCTTCAAAATCTTACCCATCACACCTTTTGTGACATCAATCCCTTTCTCTATGAACTCCGGGGTGAGTAAAACTCTAAACTTTGAGAAGGGTTTTGAGAACCCCTTGCTTTTCACCTTATACTCAATTGTATCCCCAACAATTGCTTGAGGGATCAAAGCCACTTGAGACTCTTTCTTTATCTTCTTTGGTTCTACTTTCACCTTCTCCTTAACCTTGTGATTGCTATTCCTTGTTGAGAATTGATGCTCTTCGTGTAAGGGTTCAACAACTACACACTCTAGATCTTTTTTCAGTATGAACTCTATGCTTCATCTCTTCCTCTTTTACCACAGTTATCCTGAATGTCCCTTTTGAAGGAATCGCTGGATAGAAAACCCGTTTCTTGATGTGTTTCAGAGATATACGTTGATTGGGTATATCAACAACAGCTCCTACAGTTGCAAGAAAGGGTCTCCCGAGAATCAAAGGTTCATGTGGATGCTCATTCATCTCCAAGATGTGGAAATCAACAGGGACGAGACAATTTCCAACATGTACTAATAGGTCTGAGATTAAACCACTGGAAGAGATAGCAGAATCATTAGCAAGCTTAAAAGTCATGTGAGATGGTTTGATACCCGATAGCCCTAATCGTTCTGCAACAGTCATCGACTTAACGGTCACATTAGCTCCAGTATCACAAAGACAATCTGTGAATTCCACTCCGTTGATTGAACAAGGAACTAAGAACTCCCCTAGGTCTTGCAGCTTATGAAGCTTCCTAAGTGGATTTGGTTGCTTCCCAATCATCTCCCCATCTTCAATATCTGATCTTGGCTTTGTAGATTGCACTGGGTAAGGAACTCTGGGTTTGTAAGCCATTGGAGAAATTTTTGGTTTCAGGTTTGTATGCTCGATCGGGCAAGGAGTGTCCGATCAGGAAAATACCTCTATTTTCTGTCCGATTTCAGGGATCGATCGGGCAAGTGATGTGCCCGATCGATCAAAAGTTCCTATAATTTTTTCATTCGTTCGCTCGATCGGGAAAGCAACGCCTGATCGATTATCTCCTCCGTAATCATTTTGCCTGATCGGGCAAAGAATGCTCAATCCGGTATTTTCCTCTCAATCTTTTTCTGGTTATTCAAAATCTGCATCTTCTGCCAAATTACCAGTTTCTTCTTTTAAATCACCAACTAAATACTTACAATAATCTTTTGGATTATCCTCAACTTTCCAAGAAGGACTCCAGTTTGCCTTTTCACGGCTTCAGAAGTGTGAGCAACATGTATATCCAAATCCTTCACATGTATTGATAGTGCTTCAAACTTTTGATTCAGCTCTTTCACTTCTCTTTGGACTACTGTTTGGAACTTTTGTTGTCCTTTCAGAAGTTTCTTAAACATCATCGCTACTGAACTACTTTGTTGAAGTTGGGTTGTTGAAATACAGGCTAAGAGGTTTGTTGAAAATCGCATGAACTAGAGTTCTGCACAAAGGTCTTTTGTTGTTGTGGATAATGTTGATCTTGGGGGTTCTCAACATTAGATTGGGATTAGTCTTGTTAAATCCTTGATTATACTCATGATTGTACAACCTTTGACCTTGAGTATTGATGTAACTCACTTCCTTCTCAACTCCCACAATATTTTGCTCTTGAACTCCAAAGCAATCAACTTCTGAATCGTCTACAGCATTGACATGTTCCTGATTCTGATTCTTTAGAAGTTGAGTGATTAGTTCTTTCATATATGAGAATTCTCCTTTCAACTCTAAGAGTTCTAATATAGCAGCCAACACAGGAACCTTTGTTCAGCGATTAAACTCTGGGCAATGATTGCTATTGCTGGCAGCTAGATTATCTATCAGACGATAAGCATCTGGAACGGGTTCTGCATAAAGTCTCTATCGCTTGCTGTATCTAAGTACATCTGGTATTTATGTTCAATTCCTCTATAAAAGGTATTGAGGAGACTTACATCTGAGAAACCGTGGTGTGGAAAATCACGAAGCAGTTCTCTGAATCGCACCCAAGATTCACAGAATGATTCCACCGAGTTTTGGGCAAAGGAAGAGATCTTGTTCCTCAAAGTGTTAGTCCTGGTAGTAGTAAAGAACTGATTTATGAATCTGGCTTTGCAATCATCCCAAGTTACAATGGATCGAGCAGGTAGAGACTTCGACCATCGAAGTGCTCTTTCAGCTAAAGAGTGACGGAACAAGCTGCAGTGCATGAAGTTGCTGGTTACTCCATTGAGTTTAATAGTGCTGCATATGTCCTCAAAAACGTCAATATGATCCATTGGGTGCTCATTTGGTAAACCACTGAATTGGTTGTTACGGATCATTTGAACAAGCTGAATATGGAATTGGTATTCCCTTCGTTGAGGTTGTGCAGGTTGACTGGGATTCCTGTTAGCATAGAAGGCTTGAGGATTTTTGTATGAACCAACTAGAGGATGGTTCTGAGAATTGAGATGATTAAATCTATTCGGTCCTCCATACAAGACAAAGTTTCTTGCATCTATGTTCAAAGGATTGGGGTTCACCGGTGGAGCTTGGTTCTTATCAGCTCTTTGTTGGCCTGGTGGCACTTGATTGCCGTTACCACCACATTGCGGTTGGTTGATCATTTGGTTTAGTCCAAAAGCAGGTGGATCGTTTTGACCTTGGGGTACGACCAAAATGGTTGGATCAACGTTGTCAGCCATTGAATTGGATAAGCTTGCATCTTTCTTTGCTTTCCGGTTTGAGCGTTCTATCCGTGCAAGTTCCAAGTTACCGAGGCTTAACAGTTTAGAAGAATTATCAGATCTTTTGATCATACACTTGTAAAACAAAAACAAGAAGAAAAGAACGAGTTGAATACTGAAAAACAAAAACTTTAGACTAAACTCTTGAATAAACTAAAGAGGCACTATTGGTCCCCAGCAACGACGCCAAAATTCTGATAGGTCTAGAATTTAATTCCTAAAATTAATACTGCAGAGAACAGATCAATGTAGCAAAGTATAGGGTCGAATCCCACAGAGACCAGAAAGTACACGTTGTAGTTAAATCTCGAATCAAGATAAAGCAGAAATAATTAAGTTTTGTTGTGATTGAAATAAAAACGGTAAACAGAAACGGTTTTAAACTATGAAATAAAAGCGTCAGGATTCAGGGAAACCACATGTAGTCAGGATTAAAAGTCAAATTATCATTCAGGGATTTTCTTTGAAAATAGTTCTCAACATGAGAGACAAAGATGGAATAATCTCCTCTCGGAGTATTAAACCCTATGCTCAAATTATCAGAGATAAACTCTCGCCGTCTTTTAAATAATTGATCATGCAATAGAGTTCAAATTCAATTATTCACAAGCATTCAAGACAATACTCTCGCAAGCAAGAACACTTATTCATCTAGACTAGATGCAACTTCTAAACCAAATCTCTTTGTGTTTATTAGTCTAATATTAATTAACTAGTTAGCTATTATAATTCATGCATTAATAACAAGTCTAGACTAGGAACCTAATAATTGTCATCCCCTTATGATAAATCTAACAATTGAACCTGGTTTCCCTGGGACACCCTAAAACCTAACTAAGAACTACTCATACATTGAAAAGTAAACACAAATCAATATCAAAGAAGAACTCATAATTGCAAAACAATAATAGATATTAAAACAAGGGTTCACATAAACTTCTCCCAAATACAGAGTTTCAGAATCTCCTCTCCCTCAGTAAAATCTCTAATATAATAAAGCTTAATGAAAATAAACCTAGCTAAGAGGTTTTTATAGTGTAAAAAGGAAAATAATTAAAAATAGGAAAACCTGATAGGCTTGAGGACTTGATTTGCAAAATTGGAAATCTTCAAATTCTTCTCGTGAGAAGTGCCCGATCGAGCACATGGTTGCCTGATCGGGCAACTTATGACATTGCACGACTAATCTTCACTTGCTCGATCGATCGATAACTTCTTATTTTTCCAGGGACTTTTTCCCGATCGGGCAACTATTGCCCTATCGTGCACTTTGTACAGCAACTCCTGAAATCTTCTGAAATCACCTAAAATGCATCGTTTTGCTCCGACACGACCCAAACACCTAGAAACCTGAAAATCTACCAAATATGCAAAGAAAACACTCAGAATAATACATAATAGCAAACATGAATGCCCACTATTATGCATTAAAACTGAGTAATGTCAAAGAAAACACTCGGATTATTGGATTCTTCCTCTGTTATGTTCATAAATTTTCAAGTATATCGTCCACCTTCTTGTTAATCTTATTCTTTCTTTGCTTAGTTGTTTAATTTCAAGTTAGATAATCTGGGGTTTGTGGATTTCAATTTAGTGAATTATGATTTAAATTTTAGAGATATTAATAAGTCTTAGATATTTATAATTGGAATTACATATAGTATTAATCGAATAGGATAGTAAATTAAAATTTGGGGAATTGCAATGAATATGCATAATATACTCTAAAATAAAGTAAATGTCTCCTACACTTACTTACACTCTCTCTCTCTTGACAATTTTTCGCATTTTTACCCTTTCTCTTTTCTTTTCTTTCCTCTCTCATTCTCTCTTTCTCTCAGACTCTCTCACTCGCTTCTTTTTTTCTATCTCTTTCGTTAATATACTAACTACTTCAGATATACGGACTACTGAAATTTATATTTTGGGTTTAGGGTTTATGTTTTTGGGTTAGGGTTTATGTTCCGGGGTTAGGGTTTATATTTTTGATTTAGGGTTTGTATTTTGGGTTTTGAGTTTTTATTTTGGGTTTTGGATTTGTATTTTGGGGTTTTGGGTTTATATACTGGATTTAGGGTTTTATTTTGGGTTTAGGGTTTTTATTTTGGGTTTATATTTTGGGGTTTTGGGTTTAGGGTTTTTATTTTGGATTTATATTTTGGGGGTTTGGATTTATATTTTGGGATTTTGGGTTTATATTTTGAGTTTTGGGTTTATATTTTGGGTTTTGAGTTTATATTTTGGGTTTTTGGTTTATATTTTAGGTTTATATTTTCGGGTCTTGGATTTCTATTCTTTCAGTAGTCCGACTATTATGTTCAGTAGTCCGACTATTTCTGGGTTTGTATTGTATTAAACAAATTCACTATGCACAACTTAAAAATAGATATATGTTGTAAATAATTTTAGCCATGTTAGATTCATAAAAAATTGTGTTTTTAAGTAATTTTTTATGATGTGATCATTTGAATTAAAAATTTTAATATTTAAAAAATAATAAAAGGGTGAAAGTATTAAAAAAAAGAGATGAACTACCTACGTTGGATTGCATACCAAGGATAGGAAGGAGATATTGATGGTATATTAATACCAAAAACTAATTATACACATAAATGTATATATCTAATTTTCTAAAAGATATATATATATATCTTCTGTTAACCCTTAAACTTTTATTGTTTTATAGGTGAAAATCAATATAAATCGCGGTGAAGAACACTTTTGTGACATAATAACACTAGAATAATTAGGACAATTGTTTTATCTAATTTAACTAGTTTACTGGTTTAACTAGGTTAGCTAGTTTAACTTAGATAACTAGGTTAATTAGAACGGCTACTATATACTAATAATATATTTTAAAAATATTGCAAAGGAAAATGGACCATAGGCGAGGGAAAATCATACGTATTGACTATGAAAGATTTTATTCGGAAGATAGAGACAAGCTATTTGCATGAGTTTTTGTTTCAAATATTATTTGATGAAATAGTAGGCTTTAGCGTATTACAGAAAGATTTATCGAATAACTCATATATCGGAATGGAAGAAGAAAGGAAGAAGACAAGAGACAAAGTTCTCATCGACTATTGAAAATCAAAGAAAAAATACCTAGGGACTTGGATGGTTTTTAGTAATTAATAATAATACTGGAACTAGTAATAACTAGCTAAAAGTTTTATTAATCATTACTTTCACTTTGGTACAACTAAGAATAACTATGTATAACTAGTAATACTTGTAATTTGTAATTTATGTCTTTTCAAAAACTAGGGACTTGTTATGCTTTTTGATTTTTTGACAACTCAAATAGCTAGGTATATTGTGAAAATTCAATTATTGTGAAAAAACAAAATATATTAGATTTGTTGTGATTGGTTTACCATATCAGAAGAGTTACATCATATTTTGTTACATGTCAATGTTATGTAATAATTTTTTGAAATTATTTATATCCAAATCAATTTTTATATCAAAAATCTTATATTACTAAGCAACATTTTTAATATTAAGCATTTCAATTACCAAAATAATATAAGTAATATATTTTAAAAACTAATTTTGCTACAAGAACATGTTAGTTAAACCTTAGCTATATATAATTAAACCTAGTTACTCTAAGTTATATTTTTTATAGCGGGGCACGTGATAGGTTTTTCGGATTGTGAAACCTTAGTTATTCTGATTTATACTTTTTTGGCGGCTCATGTGACAAATTTTTTTTCCCGTAAATTTGACCAGTTGTACCTAGTTAAATTTTAATTATTCCATGACCTAGTTATTCTAGTTATAATAGATCTATCAAATTTAATTAATAATTTAAAATCTAAACTAAGTTTTAAAAATTTGAAAAATATCTTATATATTTTAAATGACAATCTTGTCATTGTAAAAATAAATAAAAAAACTCTAAAATTTAATAATTTAATATTATATAATTATTAATTATTTTTTCATATAAAACTTAAGGGAAATTTCCAATTTAATACCCTAATGAAATTTCATTTACCATTTTAATATAAAAACTATTGGAAGATTCAGTTAATACATCATCTGCTTATTTTGATTACTTTTAATACATAAATAATCAATCATTTACCAATTTTACATAGATCCATTTATGATAAATTTAGTGGATTTTAAAAATAAGTCGATGAACATATAAATATATTTCAACATTATAATAACTTGAGTTCATAAAAAAATCAATCAATTCGCTGCTTTAAAATAAGTCGAATAAAAACATTAAATCGACCCACAATTAAAAATCCAATAGTTCAAATAATCAACTTTATTAAAAGTCAACAAATTATGCCTCCTCGGTTGCCACCTTAGCCAATAGCTAAAACCTTTTTCGCCTCCTTCGGCGCAGCGGCAACCTTTTCGGTCTTGTTATACAAAATAAACAACAAGTTTATCTCTAATGGCATTATGAATCAGGGTATCTTAAGAGAATCATGAATATTTCGGTTGTAGTGTCAAAAATTTGAGCACCTCCTTCATGCAATCATCAAATGTGAGTCTTCCCTATGGAAATGACTCACCTACATCCAAATCAAACGGTCCTCCAATATTTTTTATCCGCTCTCTAATGATGGTAGGAAATACAACGGGACACCGTTTACCACAAGCCAAAGTTGAGAACGCTTTTCCATCTTGGCAGTCCGAACTACTAATGCCAATAGCCTCATAACGTTTTGGTTTTCTCCAAATACATGTGAAAGAAGTGTTTGAATTACGGATTCTCTTTGAACCATTTCAATTTCACTCCCTGATGCTTTTAATTATGTCCACAACTTTCTTGAGATTACACCGTGTTTAAATTTTTGAATATCTTTGGAACTTATATGGTCTGAAGCAAAAAGAAAAAAAGTTGCATTGGTTCAACAACCTATAAGATAACAAAAAAGATAGAAGTTAGGGATTCTCTTGAATTACGGATTCTCTTCAAACCATTTCAGTTTCACTCACCGATGCCTTTAATTACGTCCACAACTTTCTTGAGATTACACCGTGTTTAAATTTTTGAATATCTTAGGAACTTTTCTGATCTAAAACAAAAAAAAATAGTCGCATTAGTTCAACAAGCTATAAGAAAACAAAACAAAAAAGACAGAAGTTAGTGTGTACTTACTCACGTTGTACCTTCAAGCAGTTGACCTAGTCAAGCTACTTAAACCTAGTTAATCAAGTTTATGTGTGTGCACTTAAACCTAGTTATTCTTATTTTAATTATTCATTTGTTAAATTGTGATAAACTAGTTATAAAAGTTAACCGAGTTAGACAATTCTACTTACTAAGTTAACCTAGTTAAACAATCTAACTGATTTTCAAAATTTTACTAAAATAAACTAGTTAATCTAGTTAACCTAGTTGATCCAATTAACCTATTTAATCCAGTTAATCTCAGTTAATCTAGTTAACCTCAGTTAACCAAGTTAACTTCAGTTAACCTAGTTAACCCAAATAACTTAAGAATTTCGAATAAAGGAGATATCTAGGTCGATTAAACCAGGTCAAATTTAATTTTATTATTAATTTACCCAATTCCAATTCGGTCAAATGGATTATTCAGTAAAAAATTGGTTGAATATGTAGTTTTGTAATTTGATTAAGGGAATTATGATAATTGGCCACTTTTTGAATTAAAATGAATTAAAAAAACAAAATCATAAGGGGACAATCGGCCCTTCTTTTTTAACGCCAAGGTCATTGTTGAATCTAGGGTCGTCGGTCCTCCTTGATTTGGGTTCGTATTTGATAAGAATGATTACAATTCTAAGAGGGTTAAGCGCCTCGACAAGTCTAACGCACTTAATTGATTATAAAGAACTTCTTAGCGTCTTTTTATCTCTCTAATTGCTCTCTAAAGCTCATTTTCTCTTGAAATGCCAACCCCTTCTTCGTGGAGGCTCTTCTTCTATCTATAGTGCTCCTCTGGCCATCATTCGGCTACGCAGGACAGTTGGTTAGGCACCATGTTCATCCGGTGAGTTAGTCTATAGGAAAATGTGCGCCGGCTATAGGAGGACGAGGCGCACTGTTCTGCCGGCGGCTTTGCTCACCTCGTCGGTTCTTCTAGACGGGCCTACGAAATTGGGATTCTGCAGTGGGCTTGGTCAATTGGGTCTGGGGTGAAGGGCCCATATCCTAAAATAAGTCCCCCAGTACGACAAGGCTGATATGCTTACGGGTCGTCGGACATAATATGTCTTCTAGCCCAATGGACCAAGCTTTTTTTAAAAGGGGCCCGTCTTCTTTGGAGGCGCGTCTGGGATTGATGAGGTGGAAACCGCAATGGCCGGCGCCAATCTTGAGGCAAGTTAGCTTCAAGGAGAAGTTGTCGTTATCTGGTCACCCGTCTTGCTACCGGTTCGTCTTCCGGTCAATCTTTTCTCTAGCCCTTTGTCTCCCGGTCCAGCTTACCTAGGATGCTTCGGCTCTCGGTCACATCTCAATATATACCCCCATGGTTTCTTCATTTGTTTCACTACGCATCTCTATTTAAGGTACTTTCTGCTCTCCCTTCTCTCTACTTTCTCTCTCTAGCTTTTTCTCTATTACATTTATCATTCTCGCCGATGCAATGGCTTGCGAATTGATGGATCTCAGCTTGGGTAGTGGTACTAGTGCCTCTGGAGACGACTCGTCGAGTCAGAGGACCGAATCTTCTGCGGGTGAGTCGGAGAAACGTCCAGCTTCCGCATCCACTAACTCTAAGCGTTCCCTGCCTCGCCGATCCAACCCGGGGTCGGACCCTATGACTAGCACGTCCTATGACCACGCAAGAAAAGTGGAAGAATCTTCAGGCTAATCAGCAGGTCGTTGAAACCAGCAAAAAAACCGAGATCTCCCCTCTCCCGAGGATCCTGTGGACATGATTATATTATCTGTGAGGCGGGGGAGTCGGCCAGTTGGGGTAAAAGAGGATTCAGTCGACTTGGTCCGGCTTGCTGTGAGGAAGAGGGTACTTTTAGAGCGGAAAACTGGTAGGCCTGCTTCGGGGGAGTTTTCTTGGACGAGGGTGGTGAGAGGGATTCTTTGGCTCCAACTATCAAGTTATTCATACCTTGTCCAGACGGGGCGGGTTCATCTAGGGCACTGTCTGTGAAGGTTGCATAGAATAACTGGGGTGGTGTCTTCCATCATGAATAAGGCGTAACTTCTGAGGTTGGCGAGGGAGTGCGGCTTTGATGATCCCAATCAAGTGTTCAGGGTCCCGGGTCCTCAGGAAAGGTCGTGGCATCCTCCACAGGGTTACTTCATCGTCTTTGAAGATTACTTCGTTGACGCGCATATGTGGTAACCTTTCCCAAAAGTCTTCATCTTATATTGTGCACGGCGGCACATGGTTATTTCTCATAACACAATCGCAACATTCCGCACGTTGATCAGGGTGCTCGTTCTAACCGCTGAAGTTGGGGTGGATTTTTGTGGGAGGTTTTTCGAGGAAATGACGAGGATTTGTCCCAGTCCCAGGACAATTGACAAATTTAGCTATCATAAGGGGTTTTTCTACATCTCTTGCAAGAATCAGCATAAAGTGATCGACGGGACGGAGAGGAAGATATGGGACTGGAGGCGTCAATGGTTCTTCATGAAAGCCAATGAGGCCTCCGTCCTGTCATGCGGTTACAACTATTCCATGAGATGGAATATTGAGATTGGTAGAGCTCCGCGTCGATCTTGTAACCCTTTTTATTTTATACGAACCGTCGCTTTTGTTTGTGCAGATTTTCCACTGCCCATCAAGAACTATCCTCCTGGTTTCTTTGAAAATGTCAGGAAAATAAAGTCTTTGAGGTGACTTTGTGGAATCAGATCACTAGGACAAAGGTCGAGGAGCACCGCCATCGTTTCTCTCTTAGTAGGTTATTGTGTTGCGGCTATAGGAGCGTTGTTATGGTGTCGTAACTAATTATGTTTTTCATTTGATTGGGATCGTTGTCCTATTGTTCGTCAGAGGCCTATGTCAAGGAACTTCTTCGAGGAGCTCAGATCCGCGGCTTTGAAGAAACAAGCTAATGCTGCCGCAAAATTATTAGGGACAGCCGCGGTGCCCGAAATGGCTGAGGAGGGCCAGACTGCAGCGGTCGAGGCGAAGAATGGAGCGTCAAAGTCTATCGTGAATCCTGCTACGATCTCTCTTACTGACAAGGCATCCGGGAAGAGAATCCTCGAGGTTCCTACGAAAAGGAAGAGGACGCCGGTTGATGAAGTAAGAGCGCAGAAGAGGGCTCACAATGCGTCGATTGTCATCGTTGAACCTGAGTGCGACCCTCCGGTCGTGCATGTAGGGAACATTGGCGAAGAAGCTCTATAGGTTGAGCGCGCCATTGTTGAGGTCAATGAGGGGGATGAGTGAGAGATGGTTCTGAAGGCGGGAAGAGGGCCTCAAAATGGAAGATGATGAAGCGGTTTTTCTCAAGAGGGTGCCCTACTTAGAGGATGCCGAGAAGGTACCCTTTGACTTTCATCACGACGATGTTCTTTGGATGTACAAGGACCGTGCTGCCTGCAGGGATTTTGTTTTCCGATTGATCCCTCTTATGTCCTTCGTTTAGGAAGAGCAGAACGGTAGGTCGGATGAGTTGCTCTACAAATTTGCTACGTCGTATGTTAGGGTATGTATTTGTGATGTTGTTATTTGGTTGGTCTTACATCGCGCTGATTTTGCGTGTATTGTGCAGACGGGAATGATGGCGAATTATATGTTTAGGTGGTTCAAGCTGAAGGTGAGGCTGGCGCGTGAGGCGGCGATCAGTATGAGTAACTAGAAAGACAAATTGTGTAAGTTGTACAAGGAGGAAAAGAAGAGGGCAAAGGACTTGGCGGATGTAGGGGCGAGGCTCGACGCCCAAGCGCAGGAAGGGTAGTTGTTGGCCGAGAGGGTGACAGCACAAATGAAGCTTATCGAGGCTGAGTGTGAAGCCGTAAAGGCTGAGAAGGATGGACTCGTTGTTTGCAATGCCGAACTCGAGGATGAAGTTAAGAAGTTGCGCAAGGAGAACGCCGCACTTGCCATTCGATATGATGATGCCATCAAGCAGAGGTCGCATATGCTCGGGAAATTTGACTCTCGTGTTAAGGAGAGGGTCGAGGAGGCCAAGAAGTCTTGGAATGCATCCGCCAAGGCATGTTTTGCTAAAGTGTGTCGGCACTTGGAGGAGAGGCGCGTAGCGCAGCCGTTGGACAAGGCCATCGCTTGTTATGAGAAGTATGCGGATCTCTTCAACATGGTAGTGGGTTTCGGGGGGCCGGTGCCTGACATCCTACGTGAGTTGCTTGCCGATCAGCTTGCGGCAAAGAAAGAGGCACGCGAAAAGATAGTGGTGACTGAGTTATCGGACGAGAATTTAGCGGGTCCGTCGAGGCGTCCCGAAGAGGTTTCTCAACCCGTGGATGACCAGGGTTCGTCGGTTCAGCCTGCGGGGGCGGGTGGTGCGGATACGAAGCATGGCGTTCAATTTCTGATTCAGTCTCTGTTTTTGTTGTTCTTTCGTTGCATCTGATGGGCTGTCTACGCGGCTATGTAAAAACTATTTTTCATTAATGGAATGCTTTGTTTTCGAAGTTCGTCTTTTGCTATTATTATTTTTTCAACTCTTTGGTCGCTCGGCGATGTCGCGGTGTGGGTGCGAGGTTGCGTTAACATCGGCTTTCCCTGTTTATCCTAGGTCACCATTGATCCCATGAGTCTGGGCTTGGCTTACGTAGTGATCATAGTGCGCTAGGAGGTGCAAGTGTGTTACTCAGCTTTTCAGATGCAAGTGTTGTTTCTTGTTTGTTCCTTATTCCCGTAGTGAACGTTTAGCTAGAACATCACTACGAGCCTGGGCTCGGCTTTGTACTTTTAACAAGGTTCAGCTCGGCGAGTCTGGGCTCGGCTTTATTTGTTTTGTTGTCTTTGGAGTGAAGTAGTCTACAATTAACAAGAATTATATTGATCAAAGGAGGGTAATGAGGGTGTCTATCCCCCCCCCCCCAATTTTTTTTTATTACAGCTGGACCCTTTTTCGGGGTGCCTACGTACCCATTATAAAGGATCAACCCATTTGTAGTTCATGGTGCGGCCATACCTGAGCTAGTAGTGGTAGAGCTTGAGGTGTCGCGCGTTCCAATATCTGGGCTGCATTGTTCTGTCTAGGTGGGCGACTTGGTAAACGCCTGGTTTGATTATTTTGACGATCTGGTACGAACCTTCCCACTTCACGCCTAGTTTTCATGCTATGTATTCCTTGGTGTTGTCGAAGACGTGGCGTAGGACTAAGTCTCCATCAGAGAATCTTTGAACGTTGACGTTTTTTTGTAGTATCTTCTTGCGGTTTGTTGGTAGTTCTGGATTCGCATAAGGGCTCGCTCGCGTGCTTCTTTGGCCTCTTCGAGTCTATTGTGCATCATGGTGTTGATGATGTTGTTGTTCTCAGATAGTTTCAGTCTTCTGAGGTTGTAGACGTTGACTTCAGAGGGGACCATCGCTTCAATACCGTTTGCAAGGGAGAAAGGTGTTTGATTCGTCGCTCTTTTGGGGGTCGTTATGTGCGACCAGAGAACTCCGGTTTTATTTGTTGTTTCGTCTTGACCATTGACTTGAGGGTATTGCGGGGTGGAGTGTCTAAGCCGAATCTTCCACTTGGCGCAGAAGTTCTCAAATTTGTGGGAGCAGAACTGCGTCTCGATGTATGTGACAATCTCGTAGGGTAGTCCGTGCCTGCATATAATGTATTTCCACACGAAGTTATGTACCTCATTGTCGCGTATCTCTGCGTAGGATTTGGCTTCGACCCATTTTGTGAAGTAGTACGTCATGACAAGGAGGAACTTCCATCCCCGTGAGGAGGCATAGGCCCGACAATGTCCATCGCCCATCGCATGAAGGGGTAGGGGGATACCAATGTTCGTAAGAGTTTTGTGGGTTGGTGTACGTTTGGAGCATGGCGTTGGCATTGTTCGCATTTTAGGGCATACTTGTGGCAGTCGGAAATCATGGTGGGCCAGAAATGGCCATACTTCTTTATTTTACGGGCTAAGGCTCGTCCGTTGGAGTGATGATTTCGAAGTGTTCCAGCTCTCTCCCAAGGTGTTGAACTACTCGGAGATACGCGTCCATTCGTTTGCTTTTGGCTTCTTAGTCCCCGGTGAATTGGCTTGCGACGAGCTGCAACTCGCAGAAAGCCCGAATATGTTTCGCCCCAATTCCTTTTGCTAATTTAATTCCAGCGATTATTGCTTCGTACTCTACTTTGTTGTTCAACATGTTGAAGCCGAGGCTGAACGATTGTTCTAGGACGTCTCCCTCGAGGGATTCCAGTCGTATTCCGATCCTTGGCCCTCCTGAGAAAGAAGATCTGTCGATGTGTAGGGTCCATATCTGGAGGGCTTTAGCCCCGTCTATTAGTTCTGGTGGGAGCTCGGTGATGAAATTGGCTAAGACTTGTGATTTGGAGCTTGTTCGTCCCCTGGAGTCGATGTCGTATTCGCTGAGCTCAACGGCCCACTTGGCCATCCTCCCTGATTGACTTGGGCTGTGCAAGATGTCGTACAGCGGTTGGGCTGTCAAGACTGCGATGGAGTGTGATTAAAAGTAGGGTCACAGCTTTCTGGCGGCAATGACGATGGCAAATGCCAGCTTCTCTAAGGTAGGGTATTGGATCTCTGCATCGTCTAAGGTCTTACTGGTGTTGAATATTGGACGTTGTTCGCCTTGATCTTCCCTGGCGAGGACGCCGCTGATTGCGGTAGTGGAGACTGATATGTAGAGGTACAAGGTCTCACTGTCTTCCGGTTTGGCTAGTATCGGCGGGGTTGACAAGTATTCCTTCAGATCCTTGAACGCCTGTACGCACTTCTTGTCCCATTCGAACCTTTTGTTGCCTCGAAGTAGCTGGTAGAAAGACAGATACTTGTCGGTTGATCTTGAAATAAACCTGTTGAGTACCGCGGTTAAACATTGTACTTCGCATGTGCTCTTTGGCAAAGGAAGGTAGACGAAGGCCTTTATATGCTTTGGGTTTGCTTATATTCCCCTCTGGGTGAAAATGTAGCCAAGAAACTCCCCTGATGTTACGCCGAACGTGAACTTGGTGGGGTTCAATTTCATTTTGTATTGGTTAAGGATGGCAAAATAGGAGCGTAAATGTTCGACTTGGTCGGTTTTGGACATTGATTTGACGAGCATGTCGTCGATCACCTCCATAGTTGTGCCCAGCAGGTTTATGAACATTTTGTTGACCAGCCTTTGATACGTCGCACTTGCATTTTTTATCCCGAATGGCATGACTTTGTAGCAGTACGTCCCTTTATCAGTGATGAAGGTCGTTTTCCCTCTGTCGTCGGGGTGCATCATTATCTGATTATAGCCCGAGAAGGCATCCATGAAAGAGAGCAGTTCCTTCCCGATGGTTGCTTCGACGAGGCTATCAATATGTGGGAGTGGGTAGCTATCTTTCGGCATGCCTTGTTTAAGTTGGTGAAGTCGATGCAGATTTGCCACTTACCATTCTTCTTCTTTACGACGACTGGATTTGCCAGCCACTCTAGGTACTTGACCTTGGCTATAGACCTAGCTCGTAATAGTTTTTCCACCTCGTCGTTTATTGCTTGCGTCCTCTCTGGTCCCATTTTTCGTCATTTCTACCTGATCGGCTTAGAGGTTGGGTCTACGTTGAGATCATTGCATGTAATGCTCGGGTCAGTGCCTGTCATAGATTCTAGTGACCATGCGAAAGAATTGGCGTTTTCTTTTAGGAAGGCAAACAATTTAGATCTAATTTCTTCGTCGAGCTCGTGATCGACTCTAACGCATCTTTCGGGACTTTAGGCATCGATGTTGACTTGGTCGATAGTTTTGCAGTTTGGGCTCTCTTGTTCTCTCAGGACGTCTGGTCCATTGGTGTGTCCCAATTGTAGCTGCTATAGTTTGGCCTTTTGTAGGATATATGCTTGGCGTTAAAACATGTTCTCACCGTTCTTTGGTTGCTCCTGAGGGTGACAGTTCCTCTTGCCGTTTGATTTTGACGCATTGGTGGAAGATGGAAATTGCTGCTTTGGTCGCCGAGAGCCACGGGGTTCCCAAGATGGCGTTGAATTGGATCTTCGTCGACCACTTGAAATTTGGTGGTTGGAATGCTTCCCCTGGCCCGGACTGGGAGTTTGATGGTTTCGATGGTCTCGACTGAATCTCCACTGAAGTTGGTGAGTGATTGCGTAGTCCTTTTGATAGCTTCTTCATCGATCTCCATTTTTTGGAGGGTGCTTCTGAAGATTATGTCTACTGAACTCCCGGTATCGATGAGAATCCTCGTTACTTTGTAGTCCTTGATGATGAGTTCAATAAGGATGAAGTCTTTCTGTACATTATTGATCCCTATTACGTCATCGCTGTTGAATCGGATCGGTTCATGCCTCATCGGCTTGCTTATAGATGCCCCTCTCGTGTTGAGGACCAAGTGCTCTGATCTCGTGGTCGATCGTATGGAATCTATGTATCGCTTGATCCCACCCATGATAACATTAATTCTCCAACGGGGGTTAGGAGCGCCTTCGTCTCTCCTGATGTTATCATGTTGGTATGGGGGAGTCATGTCATCATCGACCACCTGTCTTTCTTACCTCCCCCTCGTGTTACGGGTTTGGTTTGGTGGGCAGTTTTTCTAGCGTTCTCTATAGTTTCTTGGCGGATATTGGTTGGGTCGTCTTTGCCCGTCGCACCCTCAGATCTCTTGATACTTCTTAAGCAATGTATCTTTTAGATGTTGGCAGTCGGCTGTGTTGTGGCCTTGCCGATTATGGAATTAGCAATAAGCATTTTTATCGTCGTCTCTCCTCTTATTCGTTTGTATTTTACGTTCTTCGACGAGATAATTGGCGTGCCGTTTTCCTTTCTCCTGTTTTGACTGACCCTCGTAGAATTTCCGAGGGTCGACTTGCTCCTCCTTTTCTTTCCTGTTGTAGGTTTTGGTGTGCCTGCGAGCCATCGTGGGATTTTCCTCCTCCATCTCGATAAAACGGTTGGCTCTGTGTAGGGCGTCGTCCAGGGTCTGTGGTTGGTTCAGTAACAATTCTTCGCGAAACCTTGATTCGTACTATAGTGCATTTCTGAGCGCAACGATGGTGGCCTCATCGGAGATGGCTATCCTCGAAACCATTTCCTTGTACCGCTCCATGAACACCCTGAAGGATTCTCGGTGCCCCTGGCTTAACGACCATATATCGGCGGTCCACGTCTTCTTCTCCATGAACATGGAATAGTGTTTGACGAAGCTCGTCGATAGCTGTTGGAAGTTGTCTATGGATCTTGCTTCCAGGTGGGAGAACCATGAGAGCTCCGCCCCTCCTAGGTTTTCTACAAACAGCTGGTAGAGTCCAGCGTCCCTCTCTTCGACGGTGAACTGTGCATGCCCCATTGCGATAATAAAAGCGGTCATATAGTAAGTAGGGCCGGCGTTTCCGTCGAACATCGGGAATTTGATCTTTGCGGTATGTTTGATTTTAGTCTCCGTTATTCTTTTAGTGAATGGAGTTATCTGGGTCTCTTCGACGACTCGTTCAATTTCTGGGGCAAAGTTGGTGGCTTTATAAACCAGTGAGCTCATCTCCCTTCGTGGCGATCGGATTCACGACCTTGCTGGGTTTCCACGGTTGGCGTCGGGGCGTCGGTGGAGCAAAAATATTTATGTTCATGACTTCCAGTTCGGCTCTTCGCAAGCTTGTTGCCACTACTGCAAATATGCTCCTCAGCTGTCGAGATTCGCCTCCTGCTCCTCCAGTCGACGCGGTAGCGTCTGATTAGTTTCCTCTTGCGTGGGTACTCCTTGGATCCTGTTCAGCAGCCATGTCGATGTCTGGTGGTTATCGGCCCTGGTGTTCTGACCGTCGAGGTGTGTCACATCTTCAACAAGAACGTATTCATCTGTATTAGCTGTGTTTGCCATGCTTGTGGTGTGTCATTGAGTAGGATGTATCTTCCTTATCAAATATCCCCAGCGGAGTCACTAATTGTTGAATCTAAGGTCGTTGGTCCCCCTTGATTTGTGTTCGTATTTGATTAGAATGATTACAAGTCTTAGAGGGTTAAGCGCGTCGACAAGTCCGACGCACTTAATTGATTATAAAGAACTTCAGGGCGTCGTTTTATCTCTCTAAAGCTCCTTCTCTCTAAAGCTCCTTCTCTCTTACAATGCCAATTCCTTCTATGTGGAGGCTCTTATTCTACTTATAGTGCTCCTCTTGCCATTATTCGGCTACGCGGAGCAGTTAGTTAGGCACCCTGTTCATCCGGCGAGTTAATCTATAGGTCACTGTTCGCCGGGTTATAGAGGGACTAGGCGCACTGTTCTGCCGGCGGGTTTTCTCGCTTCGTCGGTTCTGCTAGACGGACCTCCGAAATTGGACTTCTGCAGTGGATTTGGTCAAATGGGTCTGGAGTGAAGAGCCTATATCCTACAATCATACCAGCCATTCTTCCCCTCTCTGTGCATATTATCGTTTTAGGAAATAGGTACTATAGTACTTTATTGAAGTCATTTAGGTCATGTCTTAGTAAGTCTTTTTTAACACTAATTGAATATGATTGTAGTGAAATAGAGTTTTGATTACAAAAGATCGCCTTTTTGAGCAATATAACCAAAGGTAAGTAAACTAAGGACCAAAACACTGGAGAATAACATCAAGCAGAGGCATGCTTCTCATTTTCAAATAGAGACTTGAGCCAAAGAGGATAAGGCCTTGATTGATAAAGCATAGAGAAGATCATTATGCTTTATGCTCATCCAATCACATTTATTTAAAAAAGTATTTAGGTGAGCATTTAGCATATACTTATGCTCCTAAATGCTCCTCATTTCTATGCTTTTACAAAAAGCATTTCCTAGAGCATTGAGCATCAAATATTATAAAATTATTAAAATCAAAATATCAATTATGTTATATGTTAGTTAACCTCAAAAATATATTTATATTCATTCTAAATTACTACTTAAAATTATTATTGTTTATTATATTTTACAATTTATAAAAATATTATTTAAATATCATAATAAAACCATATTATTCTAATTTTAAATTCATTTTTAACTATATGTATTATAAATTACATTTATTATCATTTTATTTTATAAAATTATAAGATAAATAATTATATATGGAAAAATTTATGAAATAAAATTATATAAATTTGTTTATTGTTTTTTATTATAATAAAACTTATTATACTAATGCTATATTATTTATTTTCAGTAAATATTCATATATATATATATAATATATGAAACTGATTACTTTATAAGATAATAATAAAAATTTAGAAATAACTTATGATATAAAATATATCAAATTATTTAATATATATAATATTTTCAAATAAATATTTTTTTTAATAGTTAGATGTAATTTTTTATATACTCACATTCTGCTCTACCAATCAGTAAACTATGTTTATTAAACAAGAGCGTACAACTTCTGCAGCATACTGCTTATAATGCATACAGCTTCTACTTTGCTATGAGCAATTCCAATCGAAGCCTAAGAAGAAGCTACAGAAGATAGTAGCCTATGCTCGTTAACCACGCTTTTGGCGATGAGCATTTATTAGATGAGGGAGGTTCAAATACCTAGTCCTTGCTTCGAATTAATAAAAAAAGAGGCTTTAAAATGTCAGAGAAGGCAAACCAAGCCGGCCATTTGTCCGGTGATTTTATAGTCTCCACCACAGTAACATTGTCGATAGCAAAGATAACATTGTTAGAGCAGTGAAAGATCATACTTTCAATGATCCAAGTTGCACTACTTTGATAAGCCTGTTAAAGAGAAGACTGATTCAAAAAATCTCCTCTACTATGTAATAAGTGTTGGGATTTTTATAATCCATAACCTTAATCCATATCAGTTTCTGATGATTAAAG
>OVBE01005304.1:0-21995 GCA_900406425.1 Iberis pinnata | reverse complement strand
GGTACTTAGGTAGCCCATGATGGATTCCCAAGTCAATTACCCTTTGTGCTCAGGAACTACTTTACATTGATTGCATTTTTACCCTTTCTTTGTTTTACTCTANTTGTGCTCAGGAACTACTTTACATTGATTGCATTTTTACCCTTTCTTTGTTTTACTCTATTTTGCATCCAAAAGTGTTTTAAGCCTCTCTCTATTTTATGTCTTTTTACATTCATTGCACTTAGGAAAATTTAGCAACCAAACCCCTTTTAACATTTATCTTGACTTTAAAGCATCCAATACATCCACATTGCTTAGTACGCTCCCATTATGGATTGACAATACCCATCATCATCTATACTACAACGATGGGTTGATTGATAACCCAGGGACTGTAAAACCTTATTATCAATAGCATCTTCTTGTAGCTCATGTAACAATTCATCTGTAAACGCTTTTCCATTTTTCTTTCTAGCAATGGAAGTCAAAAAGTGAGAGAAGTTTTGTGCTTGCTCAGCTTTCTTACGCTTGTTTGTAGTCTTGTTATCAAACAATACCAATCGATTGTCACATAGCTCAAGAATTTCCTTGAGAAACTTAGGGCATCCTTGGGCTAACCACTCCTCTAATGTCTATTCATTCTCTGATAAACAAGAATTTGTTGTTCAATCTTATGTCTAGCAAGTAATCCTAAGGCTACTAATTTTTTTCATCGTAATAATTAGGAGTCGATCCAAATCGGGGGCAATAAAAGCACTAGAATCTATGAGAATTATGCATAGTCTAAGCTAAATAGATTGGTGATTGATAGTTATAGAAACATGCTTTAAACATAAAGTCAACAAAAAATCAAAGACAGAAAGGTCAACTAAAAGTCAAGATTCAAATAACGATTAAAAGCTAAGCAAATGGGTCAAGATTATTGATTTAATTGATCAAGTGAAGTCCTATGATGGTTAATACAATCAAACAATGTTATTCCTTGGTCTAAGATTTCCTTAGTAGAATTGTTCACTTTCATGGCACTAATCATTTCTCTAATCATGAAACTAACACAATGTCTTGGCTAATTACATAAACCAGAAACAATAGGATCTAATCTATTCCACCACTAAACTAATTAACACAATGTTTTGGCTAGACCTCATTTAGCATTCAAGTATTTGGTTCAAGCATTTTCACAAACACCTTTTGAGAATGCATTTGTCTGTTCTATAGAAATGAATAATCAAGTCAAAACTATCATTAAGAACAATATATGAATGAAGATTTATGTAAACTAAGCCATAACCATCACATTTCATCACTTGAACACCCTAATCTACCTAACTCATTTGCCTAAAAGAGCTACTTACTAGGCATGACACAAATACAAAACTTCATGACAAGAGTGTGTTTGATCATGATCTTAACAAGATTAAACAAGAAAATAAGCAAAAGAAATGAAAGATATTTTAAAATTAGGTCTAAACACTTATATATGCTCCTAAAAATGTCATCGGGTTAACCCAATTGAAATCGGATAAAAACTTGGAAAACATGAAATATTTACTTAAAATCACCCGGTACCGATTTGCACAAACCGATATACGAAATTGGTATGGATTCTTTTCACTTGTACCAATTTGACAAACTCGGTATATCTCCCCGATATCATTCTCCGTCTAAAATTTTTATTCATACTGGTTTGATAAAACCGATATGAGTGTACTAGTTTGTTGTACCGGTTTTCTCTCTCCGATATCAGCTTCTGCCTAAAATTCTTCCCCAATATAACTTTTTTGCGAGACAGCTTGTCCAGTCTTCAGTAGAATCGTCGAATCTTTTGATTGCACCATTTGATTGAGTCCAAACAACCTCCCTACTAAAGCTAGCTCATGTGGCTGTCTAGCGTAGAAACTTTAGATTGATCCAACTGTGGAATCATCTTCAAACAGTGATGCGCTTCTGACCCTTCTGTCGGACTCTACACCTACAAATGTTTATCTGCCTCCAAAATGTCTCAAACACCTCAATATTCTCCTTAAGCACTTAAAAATATGAAATGTAGTGCAAATGCATATACTATACAACCCTAAATGCAAGTAAATTTGCTTAGAATGCAATCAAAATGTTAAGTAAAACATATCAAAAAACACAATATTTAATTCCCCCAAACTTATTATTTGCTTTTCCTCAAGAAGGAGCAAAGATAAGTAAGAAAGAGAAGTTTGAAGGTGTGAACTCATAACCAAAGCTAACACATAATGCTTCAAATACCACATCCTAAAGACTAGTAAAAAGATGTACTTCTACATGCTCTTACAAAGACCAACGTTTATCAATCAAGGTGAAGTGTCCTCAAACCATCATATTCACCAATCTCCTACACTGATTCAGCATTCAAGTGTGGTCTTGCTTATATGGAAGAGACATCTAATCCACTTAGTTTGGTTTTAGGGATTTTTAGATGTTAAAGTGGTTTTTCACAATTTAAGGTGGTTTCTCTCACAACAGTAATGCAAAACATGACACAAAATCAAGATAGAGTCGAAAAATTTATGCATACAAGGCTTTCACCTCATCTAATGCTCTACCAAATTCCCACTGGTGTACCTATTCTATCATATGATTCACATTCCCCAAACCTTAGAAATTAAACCATCAAATTGACATTTCTTTTCAACATTTTTCAACCACTAACACTAGCCTTCTTCTTTTATTTCCAAACTACTAGCCATTTTCTGTCTTTTCTTTCTTAATATTTAAGCGCTTAGTCTTCCTTTTCCCACTTAGATATAATCTTTTCATTTTCTTCTTCTTCTTATTTTTCTTTGACTATCTTGGGAGGATTAGACTATTTTAATTCTTTCTCTTTTCAAAATATTTAGCTTTGTAGGCACTCCTAGAATTCTCTTTCAATTAAGCTTTTCCTCAGTACCCTTTCGAAACAATCACACTTCTCCAAATGATTTCTAAACCAATGAATTATTATAATCATCCCCCACATAAGCTTGGTAACCGTAAAATGAGGGTAACGCTAACGAGACTATTTTCTTATCGTTCAACTTCTATTACACGAGTTTTTGCCCATATATGCATTTTCCGATAAAACCTCACAATAGAGAACAATGGAGGCTTTTAAAGAAAGGTTTTGATTGATTAAAGGCGTGATAGTCATCCTAAAAATAAGGATGACTATTTGGATTAACAAAAATGATACTATTAGACAAAGATAATCCAAATGTCAAGTGTTTTATCATGGTCAAGCATTTCAAACCCATAAGCAAGAGAATTAAATTCATTTAAGTCAAAATATTAATGGAACTTGTTTCAATTCAATCAAGATTTTACTAATACCATGAAGCACCAAGAGGAAAATTCCAAGCATGAATTTTCCAATTCTTAAAGGCGGATCAAGAATGAATCTACTATTAGCTATGGTGTTTCAAGTCAAGCAAAACAAGAGAGCTTACAAGGCAACCAAATCATTATTCTCTAAGAAAAATGTAACCTATAATGATATTAAACTCAACCTAAGATATGCATAGGATGAAACTAAATGCAAATTTATTTGAAGATTTTTTGAAATTTTGAAATGTTTTTGGTTTTTGAAAACATAACTATTAACAATGCATATGAGACTCAAAACAAAACAGAACACATTATTAGATATGGTCTCTCTACCAATCTTGATTTACATAGTTTTTGTGTGAAAGAAATTCAGAGAAGAAACCAAAAACAAAAGACACAAAAGCAGTGAATGAATATGCAAAATGTGTCAAAGTGGTACCTCAATAATACGGGTGTTAGATCAACATTAGGCTTCTTCTTTGAAGTTCCTTTTCAGCCTTAGATGCCTTGAAGATCGGTTTTATCAAACCAAGTATGAAGCTTGATTTGCAAATTTTCTCCATATCCGTTTGACTAAACTGGTACGTGAAACCGGTATACACCCTTGAGCTTTGTATTTACCATATAACATGGACAAATTAATACTCAAACTATCCCAAAAGTCAACATACCCAAAATCATACCAAATTTTACTTCAAAAACTAGAAGCAAACTTAAATTAAAGGATATGTACAAAGGATATCATGGGACGCACTCCCAAGTGGGCTTGTTTTAATGTCTCTAGCGTGAATTTCTTTCCTTAATCAAGCTTGGTTGGGATCCAAATAGGTCGTAGAACCTCCTTTGTCAACTACCTTCCACGAAAAAACACCTAGAGCCATTGATCTCTTATTATCATTCTTGAAACTAGTCTTACCATTGCTAGTTCCTTTTTGACACTCAATAGATAGAGCATCTTTTGTTCTTACACAAAAACATTGTCCATCAATGGTTGGCTTCTTCTTTATTTCGTTGATGTCATACCACTAAGCGCGGTTTTACCCAAAATGAAGTTTAATCATACCTTTCTTGACATCGGTCTTTACTTCGGTCGTGGGTAGGAAAGGCCTTCATAGGATTAGTGAGTTTTTGGTTCTTTTTGTATTTCTATGACAACAAATTCTGTGAGCACATTTGCATCCCCTATCTTCATTAGAACTTCTTGTAGTACTCCAATCGTACTTTTCACGGACCTATCCGCAAGCACTAAGACATCCCACAGGGTTTGAAGGATGTATGACCAAGCTTCTTTGCAACTGATAGTGGCATAAGACTCACACTTTCTCCAAGTTCACACAAGTTCTTCTCAAATTTAAAAGGTCCCAAAGTACAAGAAAGAGTGAAACTTCTCGGATCTTCAAGCTTTTTAGGGGTTGCTTCTTTTGGAGCCTTTTCGTCATCTTCATTTTGAGCTTCATTATTCCTTGTAGATCTTGTAGATTTTCCTTGATTTTTTCTTTCAAAGTCTTGTTATAGTGATGGTTTTACATGAATGCATTAATGAGTTATATATTCTCTAGAATTTCCTTCATTTCATTCTCAACTTGAGCTATATGCTTCTCGAATAGTTGCTGGTTGACTCTTCCTAGAAATGGAAGTATTGGCTCATAAGGTAGAGGTTCAAAGGTCGATACCTTGGATGTTGAGTTTTTCTCCTCATTAGCTACCTTGCCCTTAGAATCCTCAACCAATTATTTTTTCGCTTTCTCCACTATAATATCCTATTTGGAATTCGCATCATCCTTAATAGGAATGACTACCCCCCTCAACTTGTTTCCCATTGTCCTCGATGTGAATACTTGAAGAAAACTCGCTTTGAATCTTTATCGTGATATCATTTACATACTCCTTTTGGCTAGATTATGAACTTTTAGGTAATTGTCCTATAGGTCGCTTTGATGAGGAAGTGATTTGGACGACTTGGTTATCAAAAGCTTTTAGATGAGGGTATACACCTTCAAATTTTGCATTTACTTCTTTGTAAAAACCATCAACCTTGGCATGTATGTCCTTCTTCATAAAACCGAACTCTATAGCATTCTTCCCTTGGCCCTCTAATAGTTGTCTCAACAATTGATTAGTTTGTTCGCTAGAGCTAGAGGATGAAGAATTGCCTTGAACTTGTTGTTGTTGGTTGACTGGAGGTTTTAAGAAATAGGGAGGTTTGTTAGAGGTGAATTGTTGTTTGGTTTGAAATCCTCATTGGTTGATTAATTGAATTGGAAAGCTTCCTTGTTGTTGTGGCCTTTGTGGACGATAAGATCAGTCTTGAGGATTGGCCATATTTATGTTTCAGTATGAGAGGCTTGGGTGTGGTTGATAATTTTTGTAGGCTTGATTATATTCTTGGTTACCAACATAGTTGAGCTCCTCTTGAGTCACATCTTGTGGTTGAACCTCGTCTTCAGAATCACCAACATAATTTAGCGCTCCTTGTTGTGAAAGAATGAACTTATCTAGCTTGTCATGTAATGACTTCATTTATCTCTTGTAGTTATCATCCCTTCCACTACAACTATCACAAACCATTCTATCATAATATTCACCATAGTTTCTATCACATTGGGGAACTTTCTCAACAAAAAACATTCCATCGGATTCGGTTTCGCTAAAGAAGTTACATTGGCTAGTGGTGTCCAACATCATCCTATACTCGGGTAAGAGACCCCTATTTGTTGTTCTAAGCAAGCTTTTCTTTGAGAATCCATGATGTGGAAATTGGATTGTGTAGCTCTTGAATATTTTCCAAGCTTCACCAAATGACTCGGTTCCTTTTTGCACAAAACCAAAGATCTCATTCATATATCTTGTTCTTGTAGTAGAGAAGAACTTGGAAAGAAATGTCTTCTTACAAACATCCAAAGTTTCAACCGAGTCTCGAGGTAGATTCTTCTACCATGTGTGAGCTTTGTCTCCCAAATAGAATGTGAATAATCTTAACTTTAATGCATCCTCGGTGACTCTAGTGATCTTCACCTTACTATACAACATATTAAATTGGTCTAGATGGTCTAAGGGGTCCTCCATTGGTAAAACATGGAACTTGTTGGCTTGGACCATGTTGTTGAGACTAGACTTTATCTCGAAGTTGTTGTTTGTGATATATGGAGCTCTAATTCCATCCAATGGCCATGGGCATTTGGTTCTTCATTTGCTCCAATAGTTCTTTGCGATTGATGGGGAGTTGTTTCCACCAACATTGCCTTGTTGTTGATTTTCTTGTTGCTCCATCTCTAAATTCAAATGTTGTATGTGAGCTTGGCGTTTTTGTTCTCTTCTAGTCCTTGTATATTGTCCCCTACTTCTTAAGTTCATACACCTAAAGATGCACAAGCAAAGCAAGTAGAGAAGTTAGCAATAAAATGTAAAAGGCTTAGTTCCAAAAAGATTTAAAAATTATAATGGTGTCTTGAATCCCCAAATCGGCAATGGCGCCAAATCGATAAACAAAAATATGTTGTTCAATCCTATGTCTAGCACGTGATAGTAAGACTACTCATTTTTTCATTATAGTAATTAAGAGTCAATCTAAATCGGGGGAAATAAATGCACCAGATCATATGAGAATTATGCATAGTCTAAGCTAAATAGATTGGTGATTTATAGTCAAACGTAGAAGCATGCTTAACATATAAAGTCAACAAAAAAGTCAAAGAAGCAAAAGTCAACTAAAAATTAAGATTCAAATAAAAATAAAAGAGTAAACAAATGGTTCAAGGTTATTGACTTAGGTGATCAAGTAAAGTTCTATGATGGTTAATACAATCAAACATTGCTAATCATTGGTCTAAGATTTCTTAAATAGACTAATCCACTTTCATGGCACTAATCAATTTTCTAATTATGTAACTAACACAATGTCTTGGCTAATTACATAAACAAGAAGCAATAAGATCTAATTTTTTCAACCACTAAACTAACTAACACAATTTCTTGGCTAGGCCTCATTTAGCATTCAAATATTTGGTTCAAGAATTTTCATAAACACCTTTCAGACATGGGTTTTCCTATGAACTAGAAATGAGTGATCAAGTCAAATCTAGCATTAAGAAGAATAAATGAATAAATATTTAAGTAAACAAAGCCCTAAGCATCACATATCATCACTTGAAGACCCTAATATACCTAACCGATTTGCCTAAAAGAGACTACTCACTAAGCATGATACAAACACAAAACTTCATGACAAGAGTGTGTTTGATCATGATCTTAACAACGTCAAACAAGAAAATAAGCAAAAGAAATGAAAGAGAACTAGATTAAAACTTCAAATCCAAGGTTTATACAAGAGTAGAAACAAAAAAAAGTATAGTGAAAGATGTCTTCAAATTAGGTGTAAAACACTTAAATATGCTCCTAAAATGGTATTGGGTTAACCCAAAACACATGGATTAACCCAATTGAAATTGGATAAAAACTTGGAAAAAGTGAATGTTAACTTGAAAAACCACTCGATACCGGTTTGTATACCAAAACTGGTATGGATTCTTTTCACTTGTACTGGTTTGACAAAACCTGTATGTCTCCCCGATATCATCTTCCGTCTTAAATTTTTTTCATACTGGTTTTTTAAAACCAGTATGACATCCTAGTATAAGTGTACCAATTTTATCTCCCCGATATTAGCCTATGCGTAGAATTCTCCTTTGTACTGGTTTGTATAAACCGGTATGCTTCTTCAATGTGACTTATTTTGTGAGACAGGTTGACCAGTTTTTAGTAGAATCACCGTATCTTTTAATTTCCATATTGGATTGAATCCAAACAACCTTTGTATTAAAGCTGACTCATGTGGATGTCTGGCACTCAAAAATCCAGCTTGATCCAATGGTGGAATGATCTTCAAACATTTACGCATTCCTGACCCTTTTATCGGTCTATGCACCTACATATGTCTATTTTCCTTCAAAAACCTCAATCATCTCTTTAAACACTTGAAAATATGAAATGTAGTACAAATGCATACTATACAACCCTAAATGCAAGTAAATCCACCTAGAATACAATCAAAATGTTAAGTAAAACACATCAAAAACACAATATATTATTCTCTTCCAACGTATCAACCGGTAAAAACAATGATTATGTAATCAACAATTTTACTTCCAGAAAGTGTTTGCAAATGATAGAGGGTAGATTGTTCATCTTCTGTAAGAGGACCTTTCATAAAAGAACACTACCAGAAAAGCTTGGATTCCATCTTCAACTAAAGTTTTGCATCTCACAATTTCTTTATTGATAAAATCAGCTTCTTTTGACAAATCAAACATACCAGGAGTATCAATGACATTGATGATATGGCCGTCTTCTTGCACAACTCTTTGTGTGTTTCGCATGTACTTGTCACTCCAAGAAAATTTGTTTTTAACCTTAATGTTTTCTTTCCGAGAATGTTGTTCTCTGTTGCACGCTTTTCTGTTTCTAGCACGCCTAAGAAGAACTAGGTTTCGTCTAAGGTCTGTCGATGTCAATATCAGACATTGAATGGATGAAGATCCAACGTCTCTTACACGATTATGTGTGTTACTTACGTCACCCATGCTTGGTTACATGAGTCATTTATCTTCTTTTTAGTCGAGACTTCACCTTAACTTCTTATATCAATTATTGTCTTAACGTTATTGCGATTAGGGTTTATATATCGTTTATAAAAATATTTTTCTTTATTCACCTTAAGAAAATCTCTCAAAACTTAACATCTCTAACAATTTCGCTTAAATCCGTCATGTCTTTATATACAAAATATTAATACCTAATCTTATAAAAAAACTCTAATATTTAGATAACTCATAAACATATAATCATAAATAAAATTAAGCTAACTTCTATTCTAAGTTATCTTCAAAAATAATCCAATCGGTTAATGTACTCTAAACTGAGAAAAGACTATCGTATGTTTATGGGAATGTAACATACATGATAGAAATGAGTATCAGAGGGGAGTGAAGCTCCGTTTTCCGGTGAAGTTGCAGGGACCGTGCTTCCTGGGAGGCGTGGCCAAACCAAGCCCGATGCGTAGTCCGCTCGTCCCTAAATCATGGCCGGAAACCTAACCATCTAGATCCAAACCGGCGAAGCATAAAACCGACTTTTTCCTTTCTTCCGACCAAAAACAGAAGCTTGAGTGGGTGGCACTGAAGATCTCGTCTTCTCGCCGCTTCGGAGTCGCCGGAGGCACAAATCTAGCGGGTCCGCAGGTTTCGGCGGCGGCATGAGCTGCTAGGATTTTCTTAAAAGTTCTAGGGTTTTCTTTTTAGATTTTGGGCCCGGACCCATATTTAATTTGTAAAGCCCAATCCGGATTGGATTAGACTGGACTGGGCTGTTAATTCTGTTTTTTCTGTGGGCTGAGATGTTTGTTTGGACTAAATTTAGATCTATTATAATATTATAAATATAAATAAAACCTTTAAAAAAAAAAAAAAAAACATACATGATACAACAAAAAAATATAGTATAGTGTCTTATTACTTTTGTAATAGTGGTAATGCTTAAATAATGAGAAGTATAATTTTAGCATAGATTGAAAACGACAACGTTTATCATTGCTTTGAAAGGAAGCTAAAAACGGCAAAAAAGACGCGCCGTTTGGATTCCCGACAGCGTCTACGTAAGAAAGCGAAGCTCCGTAACGACGCCGTTACCTGCTTCCCCCAGCCCGTGAACGGAACTGCGGACCCCACTAGAACCGGCACACAACGGCCCGTCCGCTAAGCCAAATCGAGAAAATATAATCTCAGCCGTTGAAATAATCAACGCCTACAGTTGCTTAATCTTGCTCCCTCCAAATACCCAAAAACTCTTCCTCTGTTTTTTTTAATTAAATTTACAACTTTCTTGAGAGAGAACAATGAGCCTGAGTGAGAGAAAGTTGGTAATATGCAAACTTACAAATTTGGGAGAGACGGATTTTGAAGGATCCAGCATCAAGAGGATGAGACTTCATGATGATTCTGAGGTTTTGCTCTCACTAGCCAGAACAGTTTCTTCATCAGATTCAGGAGGTTTCAGTTTATCTGAAAAAGATGATCATCGGAGCTCAACAATTAACAAAATGGCTACCGATCTGGAGGTGAGATTCAAAAATTCGCCTGCCGTACAATAAATGCTTCTTTCAGTTTAATACAATTAATTAGGTTTGAATTGATTGTTTCTTTGTTTTATTTTCCTTCCGTTTCAGGCTCATCAAAACTCCGAAACGGAAATCTCAGAGTTAATAACCAGCAATTTCAGGTTACTTGTTGAAAGATTCTTCGATTTGCCCCCATCGTATCGGGATTATATATAAATTCTTAATTTCTGGACATTTGATAGAAAACAAACAAGTCCATCAAACGAGATTCTGGAAATGGACTCAACGGAGAGGAGAGATGAGCAAAAACAAGAGAAGAGGCAAAAATCTCCGACACAGGAAGAGCTTGACGAGTTCTTCTCGAGGGCGGAGAGATACGAACAGAAACGATTCACAGAGAAGTGAGTTTTAGAATGGGCTAGGTTGATATATTAGCATAAATCCTTAACGTGCAGTTTTAACTTTTACAGGTACAATTACGACATCGTCAATGATAGGCCGCTTGAAGGTCGTTACGAGTGGATTCGTCTCAAGGAATGAAGATGAGAGAGACGACGCTAAAGTTACACGTCGTAGTACTATGAGTTTGTCACAGACAGAATCATAGGAGAGTTTCAATTCACTGTACAGTCCTCTAATTGTAGTTTGCTCTCTTTGATGTTCTTCGTACCATCAAAAAAAAAAGGAGGCCGCTTTTTTCTACTCCACGTTCTTTCTTTTTGCACTGATTTAATTCTTGCTGCGGACATTAATTTTTAGCATTTTGGAAAAGTAATTCATTTACGGCTCTTTATTTTAGACTTTCAATGGGTTCACTAGGATGATAAACGTTATAAGAAACATTCTTATAAATTGCACCTTTTTATTGTACAAGTGAATTCAATGGGTTACATATCACTACTAGGATAATAATACTTTATGAGTTATATGTTATTTTCTTTACCAAATATTTTTTATTGACTTTTTCGGTATAATATTATCCTAAAAACCCCTTAATTATTAAACAACGGAGTAAAATGTAGAAAGAGAAAAGGGATTTGGTAAAAGAGGATCTCATCATCACATTACCTGATTCCGTTGGGATTATATTCCCTTTCTTGTTGCTTTTTTAAGTTTTTACTCTTACAGTAGACATTGGCGCGTGGCTGCACGTGCTTTCTGTTATTTTAGTTTACCCATTTATTGCTTTTTTCCTTTTATACTACTTTTAGCAACTGCCAGTTATTTTTTTCTCCTTTTAAAATAAATATATAAACTTGAAAGAATGAAAATATTAGAAGGCGGAAAAGTAAATAACCTTCCTCACATGCAGTTCGGTGATGGAAGGGTAGTTTTGTCAATTGAGCAAGAAAATCATGAAATATGTTGTGACCATGCAATTTTCGTGCCATATTAATATGACCAAATCATTCGAGTGACAATAGAATATAATACTATAACAATTCACACACTTGTTACGGGTTTTGTTTTCTTGAAGTTTAGATATCCGAATTCAAATAGATATTATCCGAGACAAAAAACTCAAATGAATCTCCGAACTTATGATTATTATATTAAGTATATAGTTATGTATAAGTTTATTATCATATATATATATATATACTATAACAATTCACACACACTAGTCGGGTTTTGTTTTCTAGAAGTTTAGATACCCGACTCCAAACTGATATTATCCGAAACCAAAACAATACAAATGGATCTTCGAACGTATGATTATTATATTAAATATATAGTTATGTATAAGTTTGTTATCATATCTATATATATAAATATATTCAAGAAAAATTGATTTTAAATGTGTATAACTTAGTGGCGTGATGAGCTTTTTGGTTATATATATATATATATATATATATATATATATAATTCTATAATTAAGTTGAATTAGTATTAAAAAAAATTTGTACAGTTTTGTACAATAATTTAATTTTCATAAAATAAATAAATCCAAAAAATCATATTTATTCTAATTATCAAACATGATTAACACTAATTAAATTTTTAAGTTTATTCAAATTATAAAAATATTATATCAGTTTGGTTCGATTTTTTTAATGAAAATTTTTCAGATATCGAACTTGAAGTTAAAATATCCGGAACCCGACCCGAAATTATAAAATACCCAAACGAGTCCTAGACTTCCTTACCGAAAAGCTAAAAACCCAAAAAACCTGATCCGAACTTGAACGGGTACCCGAACGCCCACCCCTAATTTAGTTTTTGTTCATATTTACTTGGATCGGTTATATCCCCTTAACAATATTTAGCGGGGAAAAAGTCATCTTTAAAAATTTACCTTTTTAATTGGGGAAAAGTAATTATAATAAGCTTTATTTGGGATAATTAGATGATTTATCCATAATAAAATAAATTCTTTGGTAGTATATGGATATAATAGTTTAACGTTTTTGCTTACTCTAGAATTCAATTTATTCGGAACCGAGCTTATGGTCCTAATTGTATTAACTATAAAATCAGGTTTTTTGCTCCAAAATTTATGTTGGTCATGTTGGCAATTGTTACCCGGATAGTTAATGTTAGAAAGCTTGACTTGGGAACAAGATATCTATTATGTTCAAAAAAATTATGTTAAAAATTATCTTTAGGAGTTATGTAAAGATAAATAGAAGTTTTCCTTTATATTTTAGGACGTTGCCAAAATATAGATATGTGTTGAATAAATAGATCGATTGTTAGGGTTTTGGAGTTTTGAGAGAGAGAGAGAGTAAGTTTAAGTTATTTCTTAATATAATAAAGTTATTATTAATCTTAATCTCTTAAATCCTAGTTCGAATATTTTGATTCAGTAATTGGTATAAGAGTGTTGTTGAATCAAGCAGACCAAACAAAATCATGGGAGACTCCTGTTATACAAGTTGGTGAACACTAGACATCAAAGGAAATTTGGGAGGCAATCCAATAAAGACATGTAGGCACAGAGAGAGTCAAAGAAGCTCGCATTCAAACCTTAACTACTGAGTACGATAGGTTACAGATGAAAGAGACAGAGAGTATTGATCTCTTTTCTTGAAAATTATCAAAGATAGTTGCTAAATCATCAGCTCTAGGAGAGTGTATAAATGAAGCAAAGGTGGTAAAGAAGTTCTTGAATAGGCTTCCTAAAAGGAAATTCATAACTATAATCGCAACGCTTGAACAAGTACTAGATCTGAAGAAAACAAGTTTTGAAGATATCGTTGGAAGACTCAAAGTCTATGAAGAAAGAATAAACATCGAAGAATACGTTCAAGAGAATCAATCTAAGCTAATGTATGTTAAGTCGGACACATATTTGAATCAAGAGACCTATGAACAAAGTAGAGGACGAGGACGAGAGGGAAGATTCTATGGAAGAGGCAAAGGTCATGGTCGATATGACAAATCGAAGATCATCTGTCGTAGGTGTAATAAGGCGGGCCATTACGCGTCTTTATGTCATGATACGTTATTGAAACTACAAGAAGCTCAAGAAACCGAAGTAGTCTACTTGAATGAAAATAATGTTTCTCCTTACAAGTTTGAGACACACGCTACTGAAGAGAATGTCTGGTATTTGGACAATGGTGCAAGCAATCACATGACATAAAATTTTACTTATTTCACCAAACTTGACGATAAAATCATAGGAAAAGTGAGATTTGGTGATGATTCAAGGGTTGACATCAAAGGAAAGGGAGCTATCCTTTTCGTAAGCAAAGGTGGAGACAAGAAAATATTGACATATGTTTACTACATCTGGATATGAAAGCAATATCATAAGTCTGGGTCAAGCTACAAAATCTGGTTATGAGGTTCAAATGAAAGAAGACTACTTGTTAATGTTTGATGGAGACAATAAATTACTTGTAAAAGCCGAAAGGTAGAAAAACATGCTTCACAAAGTAACAATGGAGTTAAAAAATGATCGATGTCTCCAACTCATGGAATTAAGTGAACCGTCTATGTGGCATGCAAGATTAGGAAATATTAGTATCAACAATATAATAAGATGGTTGTTATGGGCATACAAAATATTGTGATCGAAAAATAAATATGCTCTTCATGTCTTCTTGGAAAATAAATCAAAAGAAACTTCCCTAAAGCAACGTTGTATCACGCAAAAGAGTTACTAGAGCTTGTTCATGGAGATCTCTACAGTCCTATACACCTCCTACAGCTGCGCATAACAAATATATATTCGTTCTGATTGATGATCATTCTTGTTATATGTGGACTATTCTTCTAAAGGAGAAGAGTGAAGCTTACAAAGCCTTCAAAAGATTCAAGACAAAAATCAAGAATGAGACAAAAAAAAAGTATTATGTTTAGAACAGATAGAGGTGGAGAGTTTCTTTCTCTCGAGTTTCATAAGTTTTATGAAGAAGCTGGGGTTTAAATACATCTTACAGCTCTGTATATTCACCACAACAAAATGGAGTTGTAGAACGTAGAAATCGCACCCTACTTGGAATGACTAGAAGCATTATGAAACATATGAGTGTACCTAATTACCTTTGGAGAGAAGCTGTAAGACACTCAATCTATACCATCAACTGAGTAGGGAGAAGGACATTGAACGCAAAAACCCCATATGAGAGCTTCAAAGGTAGAAAACCATACATCAAACACATTCAAGTCTTTGGCTATGTCGGATACGTTAAAGTAGAGACTCAACATCTAAAAATTTTGGATGATAGATTGGGATCACTTGTACACCTTGGAGTTGAGCCTGGTTCCAAAGAATATCGCCTACTTGATCCGACAAAGAAAAGAATTTTTGTTAGTAAAGATGTGATCTTTATTGAAAACAAAGGATGGAGTTAGAACAAACTGAACCAAGATATCTCTACTCAAGTTGATACTTTCATCACAAGCTTCAGAGAGGTTAAAGGAAATCAAAAACAAAACAATGAAAGTAACGATATGGTGGAAGAAGAAGCAAAGGAAAAGGATGAAACAGAGCAAACCGTAGAAGATGATGAAGAACGTATGGAGGAATAGCATGATTTTGATGTTGGTCGCGTTAATGATGATGATAAACCCATAGAAAATACACAATTTGTGAGAATATCATCAACGCAAAGCGTAAGACCCTCGTACTTAGGTGATTACGTTCTTAATGTAGAAACATAAGGTGAATAACTCTTACTTATCATTGATGAAGAACCATGGAGTTACGCTGAAGCCAAAGATAGAAAGGAGTAGAGAGATGCATGTTAAGTAGAGATCACTTCCATTCTCAAGAACAAAACGTGGAAACTATGTGAAATACTGAAACGAACTAAAGTAATTGGAAGTGGGTGTTCAAAATAAAGCGTAATGTGGATGGGAGAATTAACCAAAAAAATTCTAGATTAGTAGAAAAAGGGCATGTTCAACAACATGGCATAGATTTTGACGAAGTCTTTGCACCAGTAGCCCAAATCAAAACTATAAGGTTCATCATTGCATTAGCAGTTTCAAACGCTTGGGAAGTGCATCACTTTGATGTCAAAACCTCTTTCTTGCATGGCGATCTAAAGGAGGATGTATATGTGAAACAACCAAGAGGTTTCATAATCAAAAGAAAAGAAAACCATGTTTACAAGCTAGATAAAACCCTCTATGGATTGAGACAAGCATCAAGAACTTGGAATCATAAGCTAAATAGTATTCTCATGGAGCTAAAGTTTGAAAGATGTTCAAAAAAATCCTCTTTATACTGTAAAGGGGAAGGTGAAAATCTAATCTTAGTTGCATTATATGTTTATGATTTGCTTGTTACAGGTTCTACACCTGAATCGTTTCAAAAAGTTTGACATGAGCGATTTAGGAAGACTTACATACTATCTCGGCACTGAATTTTGTCAACATGTGAGTGGTATCACCTTAAAGCAAGAAATATATGCCTTCAAAATTCTTGAAGAAGCATTCATGAAAGAGTGCAATGCTTCTCAAGTACCAATGGATATTGGGATAAAATTATGGAACGCTAAAGGTGGGAATATCATAGATGAAATTACTTATAGGAGAGTGATATGTTGTCTCAAATACCTTCTTCACACAAGACCCAATCTCTCATATTATGTAGGAGTATTGAGCATGTATATGTAGGAACCTCGTGAATCCTATAGAGTTGTACTCAAGCAAGTCTTAAGATATTTAAAAGGAACAGTGTCCTATGGGTTGTCGTACAAATGCAGAGGAAAACTTTGAATTGTCGAATTTAGTGATAGTAGCCATACTGAATATCTCAACGATAGAAAAAGCAGAACCAGACATGTCTTCTACGTGAATGAATGTGTGGTTTCATGGTTCTCACAAAACAAGAAACCGTGGCAATATCATTTGTGAAGTTGAATTCATGGCTCCCACAAAAGATGCAAAACAAGCAATATGATTACAAGAGTTTCTGAATGAAATCGATGGAAAGTCCTATACAAGTGTACTAATCAAGATCATTAAAAAGTGAGCTATAACTTTGACGAAGAACCCGGTGTTTCATGGAAGAAGCAAGCATATTCACAAGACGTACCACTTCATTAGAGAAAGTTTCAAAAATGATCAAGTGAAATTTGAACATGTACCATGAAATGAGCAAAGAGCATACATCTTGACAAAGGCACTTGGTAAGATTAAGTTTAAGGAGATGAGAGAGCTCATTGGTGTTCAAGAAATCGAAGAACACAAAATCAAGCTTAAGGGGAAGATTGTTGGATAAGCTTGACTTGGAGAAAATATCTATTCTGTTCAAAAGATTATGTTAAAGATTATTTTTAGGAGTTATTTAAAGATAAATATAATTTTTCCTTTATAGTTTAGGAATTTTCCAAGCTATAGATATGTGTCGATGATAGTAAGATTTTTCAGTGATTAACTACTTCAATTCCTAATGCACTATCATAGTCATTGCAGTACAATAGGTATCAATCCAAATCAGAATGATCAACGCACTAAAACTTACAAGAATCTCATTTAGTATAAGACAAATCAATAAACGGTTTAATTCTACACATCCAAATCATGCATTAAACAAAGATAGAAAACGTCAACTAAAAAGTCAATTACAGCAAAAGTCAAAAGCAATTAAGAAAAAGTCAACCAAAATTGGAAATGTAAATTAAGAAGAAATACTAAGCAAATGGGCAAAGGACAATTGAATTAGGTGATCAAATGACATTCTATGATGTTAACACTCACATTCCAGTGCTAATCCTTGGTCTAGAATTCCCTTAATTAGACTAATCCACTCTCATGGCATGAATCTTTCTCTTAATCATACAACTAAAAACAATCTCTTGGATAATTGCATAATAAGAGGCAATAAGTTCTAATTCATCATAAACCACTAAACTAGCTAAGAACAATCTCTTGGATAGCATCATTTAGAAAACATTAATTGGTTCAGACATTTCATCGAACCCCTTTCGGACACAGTTCACCGAGAGTCTAAATTTGATTGATTAAGTCAAATCTAGCATTAAGCACACTTATTGAATGAAGATCTAAGCTAATCAACTCTTAAGCATCATATTCAATCATCTAATCACCATAATCTACCTAACTCATTTGCTTAGAAATGATCTACTCACTAATCATAGATAATACACAATATCTAATGATGAAAATGTGTAGAATCATGATTAGAAACAGAAATTAGAAGATTATTAACAATAAAAACAAAGATCAAACTCAAATTAAGCAAGATTCAACATCATTAAAAGTATTCTTAAGAGAAAAGTGATAAGGGATAAGGTAAACTCAAGCATAAACCTAAAAATTAGGTTTCTAAAAATTTAAATAGTAGCTCCTAAAAGTCTTGGGTTGCCCCTAAAAAAATGGGCAAATGTCTTGGTCAATGCTTGAGTTTGATTTTTTCATTTCGGTATCGGGCGTTTCACCCGATACGCCTCACCCGGTATCATTTGTTCATGTTTCGTACCAGGAAATTTTACCGGTACACACTGGCCGGTATGCTCGTACAGGACCATGTGTACCGGGTGAATCCGTCCGGTATGCTTTCTTCTGCGAGACAGCTTGACCATTCTTCAGTTCGGGGTCCATAACTCTCCTACCTTTGAAGCTATGGTGGCGTAAAATAGCTCTTTGGAAAGCTGACTCAAATAGCTACAACTTTGATGAAATAGTCTTCTCCTAAATAGCAATGTAATTTGGTGTAAAATATGCATCTTTTCGGTGGACAGTTTGGACATTTGAATCTAGTGGATCACAAGTTTCCCGGTTCATATCTTGCAATTATCTGGAGCGTTTAAGGTGATTTTTGGCTTTTTGGAAAGCTTTAATACATGGCTACAACATTCTTCAAGATTCCATGATAAAATTTCCATTGTAAAATCTTCAAATCGCTTGATCTTTAAGGCTTGTTATTTTTTTTTTATCCCTATTAAGTCTCTTTTCTTTAGCACTTTTGCATCCAATTGATCCTTCTTTTGATTCCATTCACCTTCAATACCTGAAACATGAAATAATATGCAAATGCAACATATATGTGCCTAAATGCAAGTGAGTCTACCTATAATGCAATCAAATCAAGAGGTAAAATGCATAAAAACACAATATATCATGATAGAGGGTTTTAGAGTTTTGAGAGAGAGATTAAGTTTGAATTATTTCTTAATCAAATAAAATTATTATTATTCCCAATCTCTTAAAGCCTAATTCGAATACTTTGATTCAATAGTTAAGTGGTCATAGATTCAATTCATGCATATTATATTACACAACCGCATATTACTACCATTTTACTAAAAATTCATAGTTGATGGTCCAAAACTATTTCTTAATCAAGTAATTGAGTAATCCACAATTACTTAAGACTGGACTTGCTGCTGCAATATAATGGATGAGTTCACTAACACCAAGTTTCTACTCGCACAAAAAAATATATAACAAAAGACTGAAGAAAATAAAATTGAGATATGGAAATGCTTAACAATGTAGGAGACTAGAAATGAAGTTTATATAGTTTAATTATCAATTTTGATGAGTTTTAAATTTACTATTATTATATAACTGATATGTTTTAAAACAATGCTTGCTACCATATATTCTTGTTTTAAAGATGTTTTTTTTTTAATTTTAGTTATTTTTTTAAAGTATAAATTGTGTCATTAGTAAAAGTGATGATGTTATATCGATTATACCCTATACTATAGAGATTTTTTAAAAGAATTTTAAACTCTCATTTTCAATGTTGTTATATATTCCAAACCAAAAAATTATATATATAAACTATTAATGTCGTAGTTCATACACTTAGTATTATTTGATAAGTGAAAGTTCTATTTGAGTTTTTGAAATATTTGGTGTAAACTTGGAAAGAAAAAATTGCTCAATGAATTCAAGATAACATGCAATAGAGTTATGGTAGACAAATATATTAGGAGATCGAGATCAACGATCAAGATTGAAAGAATCAGTGGAGAATATCTAGAATATTATTATATTAATTAAAATATTCTCAGTATTTATTCTAGATATGTGTGTATATTATAGATTAGGAAATCCCTTACCTATATAAACATGTATAGTCTTAAGTTTATGATTATGAGAGTCAATAATAATTATTCCTAAACACAATTATGTTCTTCTACTCTCATCAATTTATCGTGGTATCAGAGCCAAGATCCAAACCTAATGGGTTGAAGTTTTTATATCTTCCATCTAAAAGAAAAATAAAACAACACACCATCGTGTGAAGATTCTCAAGAAGAGTTGTGTTTTCGTTCTTCAATATCCTCGTCAAAGTTATTAGGTTTTATTAGCTTCTATAATATGCTATTTACCAAGAAAAACAATCCCAACGATGTAAGTTGTTTTATCATCATCTTCAATCTTTCATTAGTTGGGTTTTATTCTATTACGTTTTCGATTTAGAAAAAAAAGAAGTTTTTAGGGTTTCGACAATTTGATTGCTTTTCTTTGGTGAGATCTGATTTTACTTTCACACACACAAAAAGTGGTAGTAATAATTGGATTTTCACATGTTTTGAAAGAAAGTTCTTAGAAAAAAAAAAGTCTTTGTTACATTCTGGTTTTTTTATATATAAAGAAAAATAGAAAAATAGAAAAAAAAAAAAAGAAAAAGAAGAAGATTTCATTAGTGTTTCGTTTGTTAATGGGAGGTTTGTTTTGTGTTGGTCAGGAATTGATTTTTCTGGTTTCTAAAAAAAAAAAAGTTTTGAGAGAATTAGGAAGGTGATAAAGTTTGTATCACACAGCAAAAACCGTGTGTTTCTTTGAGAAGAAGATCTTTGTTTCCAAAACAAAAAATTGTTTGATAAAGTCAAACAAGCATGAAGATACAATGATGTTTTGCTATTGTATATTTGAACATGAACCATTGATGGGTTTGTTCGATGATGACCTGACGGCCGGGTGTTGCAGCCGATTTGACTCCGACTGAGTATAAACATTCTTGTTGATTCTACGACCGAGTATAAACGTCGTTATTAACCCTACGACTGGGTATAAACGTCATTATTGACCCTACGATCGGGTATAAACGTCGTTATTGACGCTACGACCGGATATAAACGTCTATATTAATCTGAGAGCTTGGTGTTAAAGCTGATTTGACTCGCCGACCGAGTATAAAGCTATGATGATGATGATCCGACGGCCGGATATGAAGCCGATATTTTGAAGATATGTCCAATCTCACACGTGTTCCCACGTCTGAGCTTGCGGGAGGGTATTAGGAGATCGAGATCGACGGTCAAGATTGAAAGAATCAATGGAGAATATATAGAATATTATTATATTAATTAGAATATTCTCAGTATTTATTGTAGATATTTGTGTATATTCTAGATTAGGAAATCCATTTACTATATAAACATGCATAGTCTTAAGTTTATAATTATGAGAGTCAATAATAATTCTTCCTAAACACAATTGTGTTCTTCTACTCTCATCAATTTATCAAATGTTAACCGTAGCTTGCAATATATTTATCTTAGGTTAAGATACCTTAATATTGACATTATATTAAAAGATAATTTAGTTAATCATCATTGAATTTAAAAACCTTAGTTATCCTTATTTTAACAAAAAGTAAGTACGCTTTTAACGATAAAATACTTTAACAAACATTTTTGAACTTGTACAAAAATTTAGTTCACAACTTCTTCTCTTATTATATCTTCTTCATAATAGAGCATTGACAATTGAGAGAAACAACATAGTTAAAAGTGGCAAGGCTACAATATCATAAGGTGGTGTACGTGCATCCACTGAAAAAAATTTGTTTGTTAATTATTAACATAATCTAATTATGCACCCATATACAATTTTTTTAAACGGAAGTTAATTGTGCACCCATATTCCTTTTTAATAATTATTTTATTTTTAGTTGGGTCTATTCAATAATGCAAAACATAACAAGTTCATTAAACATAAACTTAATTTATATTATTAAATGATTCATGTTTTTTTTTAATTGAAAAACCGTAAATTAAATATTAGTTGTCTCTTCTCTTCAAAGTCGTTATTCTTTGCAATTTGCACATCATCAAAATAAAAAATTATTGAGAAAATCACTCAAATACCATAGAAAAGTTCGAAAATGACTCGAATACCATACATC
>OVBE01005303.1:0-21996 GCA_900406425.1 Iberis pinnata | reverse complement strand
TTTTTTGTTTACCTAACGTCCATTGATAGAGAAAACCGTAGAAGTCTTTTGTTAGTTGAGGGGATGAGTAGACCAGATCAGTTAGAGAAGATGTCAAGAGTGGGCATAAGTTTGATTGGTATGAACTACGAAGTGTTGGAGGGGAATGACGATGAAATGCCATAACTCTATACGTATAAGATGGGCAAGCAAATGCGGAGAAAGAGTTGAAAGAGGCAGAGAATAATGCTGATGATACAAGAGGAGCTGATTATATGGATACGAACACCGCAAATGAGATGGACACCGCGAATGAGTATGTTGAGCAAATACCTTTAGAAAAATGTAGTCAAGTTATTGAGGAATGGGAAGATGGATTGGGTTTGAGTAAGCTTCAAGAATTTCCAAGCTAAAAAGCAATTCAAGAGGTGGTGGATAGAGCTGCAGTTGGTGAATGCTTTCATTATATAACGGAAAAGTCGGATCGCAAACGATTGGTTGTGAAATGTTGTGTAGCAAGCTGTAAATGGGGTTTGCGAGCTTCAAGGATTCCAAAGACCGAAATATTTTCTATTAGGAGGTATATGGGTGTGTATACATGTTCCCGGACTAGTAAAAATATCATGGATCTTCTACAGCTAAAACTTGGAGTAAAAATATCCTACTTCACAACATTAAAAGGGAAAAATCAAGCTATTTCTCATTTGCATGGTAATTCAGAAGATAGTTACAAGATGCTTCCAAGCTACTTGTACATGTTAGAGCAAGTGAATCCAGAGACAAAAACATGTGTGGAGTTGGATGAGGCAAGTAAGTTCAAGTACCGTTTCATAGCATTGGGAGCTTGTATTGAAGGGTTTGCGGTCATGGATGCCACATTTTTGAAAAACGGGTATGGTGGTGTACTAGTATTTTCTAAAGCTCAGGACCCTAATCGTCACCATTATCCCCTTGCTATTGGTGTACTAGATGGTGAGAACAAAGCTAGTTGGACATGGTTTTTCGAGATGCTCAGAAGTGTTATAGAAGCTCTTCAGAATTATTTTTTATGAGTGATAGAAACCAAAGCCTCATCACGGCTATAGCAACTGTTTTTCCACAAGCTCACCATGGGCATTGTATATGGCATTTTTCCCAAAACGTAAGAGGGCATGCTTGTAACACCAACAAAGCCATAGTCGGATGGAGATTTATGGAGTTAGCTAGATGTTACACGATGGCTGAGTTCGAGTCTGCCTATGCATCTTTTAAGGTGAGATATTATTCCGCATACAAGTATGTCAAGTACGTCCACGATATTTGATGGGGATGATGGTGTGAATTTCTTATAAAAAATCAGAATATTAGTTCAAAGTTAGCAAAATTTTACGAAGTTCTACCTTAGTGAACTTACAGTCTCGTGACCGAGTTCCTTGTAGATCTCTGAAAGTGACAGCCCTTTCATTCCATTTGGTTTCCATGTCGACTTGCACATCCTCGGACATGAATCATCAGCTCCTTCCACGAGTTATCTAAACAGATTTCCTAGCTTCGGAATCGCCTCAAATGCAAGAATCTACAAAACACAACATTTCATTTTATAAAACAATCACTGCTCAACAATAATAATAATGTCATTTGTTAGCAAACTTACCTCCAATGGGACATAAAAACAGGGTATTGGCCATAGTGGAGTATTAGCTTTTACTGGGACTACACCTTTAAAATGGTCCATGGTGTGACCGATCTCTTTCAGCATGTAGTCAAATGAGTATCTCCCCCATGGAAAGGTTTGGCAAAAATCTAGATCATCAACGGCTCGCTGGAAAAATTCCAAAACATTATTGGCTCCTTTTCCAACCTTTGTCTGAGCGCAAATAACACTCCCTAAAAAGAAAAGAACTGCCATCTTCAGTCTATCTTTGTGAGGACCCATTTTCACCAGCTTATCTTTCACATCTTCCAACCTAATAGGTTGACCATCCTTGAAATGCCTCTGCACAAACTTTTTCTCACCAAAATCTTTATAGCCTAAAGGATAGTTGTGACAATCAAGTCCTGATAACAATTCGTGTTCCCTTAACCCATAACGGATGGAAACACCATTGACGAGGAACCATACTTCTTTCTGCCTATTGATTTCAGGTATCCTCACCAATAACATCCACATGGCTTGAACCTTGTGGTTGTTTTCTCTTTTCATGTGGAATATATGTTGGAATTGAGGATGCTCCTCAAACCACTTCCTCTCGATGTTAAACATCTTTGGTTGAAGTTTTTCAAGGGTTGTAATTGCATCATATATCATGCACCTTGTCCCTACCTTCATTTGTTTCTTATACTCCGATGGAGGAAAGAACATTCTCAAAGGTTGGATAGCCTCAACTACCTGCAAGTCAATAAAATTTACAATTCAGTATTATCGAGTAATCCAAAGTATTCCTACTATTATATCTAGTATTACTCAATATTCCTTGAAACCAATGAAATACACTTTTCAATATTATCCAGTAATCCATAGTTTTTCTACTATTATACCTAGTATTACTCAATATTCCTCAAAATACATTTTCCCAAGTTTTCAGTATTATCCAATAATCCTTAGTTATCCTACTATTATACCTAGTGTTACTCAATATTCCTAGAGTACTTCTACCAAAAAACATTACATAATTTCCTACCTCTTCACTGTCTGATGAGTCATTGACTGCTGAATTTCGGACCTCCTGGTTCGAATTATCATCTCTATCTTCTACTTCTTCCTCTGCCTCTTCGTCTTCTCCCTTTTCGCCTTCTGTTTCTTCTTCTCCCTTTTCGCCTTCTTCTGCGTCTTTATCAGATATTGTTGCCTCAGACGAGTTGATGTTCTCGGCTACTTCATTTGGTTCACCTTCACTCGCCACCGCGGCATCAACAAGGACATTTATCGCCTCAGTTGAGTGTTGAGTTGTCGTATCTTCAGTTATCACCGTCGCTGTCTCCGTCAATGAGGGTACAATGGCCATCCTCACGAACTTTACTTTCACAACCGACTTCTTCATTTTCTTTCCCTCATTTTTCTCTTCATCCGTTGGGTTCTCTTTTCTCTTACCCTCTAGCCTCGTTTCTACCATTCTTCAATGCTTTTTCTTTTGATTTACAGAGATTTGATGAGAGGATGACTCGATTCTCTTGATTGATTGAGGATTCTCTTTTTATTTTGAGGAGAAGTAAGTCCTTAGGGTTTCTTCGATACTTCTAAATTTTGAATTGAGAAGTTGATTTAAATTTTTTTTTTCAATAAACCGATTGATTTCGGTTTATAATGGTCAAAGAGTTAACTAATTTGAATTTAATTGGATTGGAAAATTTAGCGGGTCGAATCTCTGCGAATGAGTTTTATCCAGATACAAATTGTACATATTTTGCTTCTCTCTTTATTTTCTGTTATTTACTAATTTTCTGAATTAAAAATAATTAAATAAATGATATGTTTATTTCGGTGTCCTACAAAGATTTATAAAGATTGAGTCTTCACATATGAGAGCATATAAGGAGATGCCTCTCCTTCTAAGCTTCTTTTCTAGTTGAACAAAAACAAAAAAAAAACCTTCGGTTCTCTTCTCTCAAGTCGCTTTATTTCTTTTCATTGATACATATTTTCTTGCATTATGAATTTGATCTCTTGCAGAAACCAGAGTTGTGGACGATTTAAGAGCTAAGATACTAGTTAAGTATATTGTTTTGGTTCTCAAGAGTTGCACGCAAACTGTTTGTAGAAATTCCTAAGAGAGAATTTGACTCTTTTTTTTCCCTGTTCCGTGTCCGTTTCCGAGAGTCCACGATTCTGTTCCGAGTCCGATTACTAGCTCGTTTCTGTTTCACTGAAATGCTTAATATGTGGAGTAATGGGCATCACCTAAGAAGGCATTTAAACTCTGATGGTCGCTTCTTCCGTTCAATCCAGGTTCTGTATCATTCTTCGGTTGATTCCTATAAAGATGCATTGCCATATGAATGGTACAAAATGAAACTGCCAGCTCTGAAGAAACTAACCCTTGCTTTAAGAGACGTCGATTTCGTCGATGGGAAGCTCGAGGACATCAATGGCGTCATCATCTATGATGATTGTATCAAACAGAAAATGCGCGCCTTCAAGTCTCTAGCTAGAATGTTCATTGGGTCTCCTTCAATTCAGCAAAAGCTCAGAGAACAGGGTCGCTTCAAGTTTCCAGTTTTTGGAAGTGAAATCGAAAGAGAGCCATTAGTGGTGAATTCATTGACCAAAGTTAGCAACTTACTTAACATCTCTGCGCAACAGCGAAAGCTAGTGAGATGCACAGTTTGTTCACAAGTCACGCAACATCGTATATGGAGAGGTGCTCTTGAAGACATACTAATTGGTCTCAAAGAAGAAGTTGATTGGTTAGTTAAACATAGCAAGATGAGTCAAGGTACAAAGTTAGGTCAGCAAGTGATTTTGTCTTGCCTCAGATTCCTATCAGTTTCTTACGAAGCCGAGAATTCAACTTCATGGATGCGACCCGTACCTGCTAGATACGCCAAAGCAAATGCTTCTTCAAAATGGGAAGATGTTCTTGAGATGGTGAATGATCTGAGAAGGTATCTTGAACATGATGATGAAATTACACTACTTTACCATCTGGATAAGCTTGCATCGATGAAAGAAGGGCTTCTACAGATTAAAGATGTGTTTTTGGACAACACTATTGGATTCAGAGAGGTTAGGCATCAAGAACATCTTGTCCAGAGAAAGCTTTCAAAGGCTTTGGGCAACCCTTCCCCATGTTTGTTCATACTCCTAATGTATTTTCTCTACGGCCGTGTTCGTGACATCGAAGTTGATCTCTGTGGAAGGTTTTACAACGAGAAGAGCGACTTCTTGTGCTTAAACATGGGGAGGATCTTAACTTCAACGGATGAAAAAATGCTTAAGAGAGGGACGAAGCAGTTAGATAGGGCTTTAGGACTATTTGGGTTTGTGTGGGAAACAGCAGGAATGAAAGAAACTCTCAACTTACAAGGGCATTTGTGGTGCCTTGGAGCTGAAGAAAGAACAATCACTTATCATGGGAAAACGTTCTTCCTACATGACCTTGGTCTATAGAAGAGACCATGACTCTACAAGTGTTTCCTTTGTCTACAGTATTGACTCTATGTTATAAAGAGAAGATATATAAACTTAACTGATACAAAGAGTCCGATAGAATAATCTGGCTTCCTCTCACTTATGAAAAGAGATTAAGCATAAAACAGAAAAAGCTAACAACATCAAAGTTATATATATAAATATTACAGAGATCAAACCAGATGAGCAACTTTGTCTTGTGATGCTGCTGCTTCAATTTTCTGTTTAGCAGGTAATGGAGGTCGTTGAAGGATTTACCAGTACCGCTGTCTTCCCAGTTACAGGCTTCATACTTGCTGCGCTTTCTATCCTTGCCCAAATTTCTTTCCTCTTTTCCGCTGCAGAATATTGGTTTGCTTCGTCCTCCGTAAACCGAGCGTGGCAAGACATGAACAGAGCCTCGTCCATTTCACAGAACATTTTCTTCACGTTTAAGGTTAAGTTTAGCACAGATTGGTTCCAGTGATTGTCAGAGTTCTTTTCTAAGGCAGTGAACATGATTGGTAGAATGGCTTGTCGGTTGTGTGCAATCAAGTTCACAATTTGATCATTGTTCCACAAGAATAGAGCTCTTTCAGATACCTGAGACACAATAAGCCCAATTTGGTTCAACATTATAAGCTTATATCATACAATTTGTAAAAACATCTATGAATGTTACCTGAAAGTGGCAACTGTTGATACAAGTAGAAATCCTCAAGAACAATGGGACCATGACCTTTTGGAATTCCATCACGCTCATTGCTTCTACAATTTCTTCGACTTCACCCAGAAACATCACTTCTTTCTGGCTGTTTGTGATGGGCCAGAACTTCAACAAACCCTTTATAACAACACTGCCTAGTTTTGGCTCCTTGTCTACGAACTGTGTGATGCAGTATGATAGCTGTTGGAAGTAGTTCCCCACAGATTTAGGCTTGTGCAATGGAATCAACACTCTCCACAAGAAAATCTTGTGTTCCTCTTTCAATGGCAATGCAAATCCGCTTACTATACTCCCAAAAATCTCCAAAAGCTCAGCAATCCCGCTATGTTTCTCTGTCTCAAACACAAACCGGTAGAATATATTGCTCATGGACTTGCGGATAAACGGCCTGTGAACCATGAACTTCCCATATACCCGATGAAGAATTGTCTTTAAACACTCACGTTCTCTAGGGTCTTCCGAATCAAACAAGTCAAGCAACTTCACAATGAAAGCATGATCTAGATACTTCTTTGCCAATTTAGCATCAAGACATGGAGAGGTGACAAACTTAAGAAGCAAATCATAGACGATTTGCAAATGTGGCCAAGCAGGTTCGAACATAGGCTCATCATCATCGTTTTCTCCACCACCACCACTATAATTAGACCGGTAATTCGGAGGGAAAACCCTAAACAGATTAACAGCACACATTCTACACATTGCAAGAATAGCTGGTTCAGTGAATTTAATAGACCCGGTAGCTACAAAATCCAATAGCTCAAGCAATGTCTGCCTTTTAACATCTTTCTCAATCGAGTTTTTACTTGGGTCAGAGAAATCAAACGTTACACAGCAAAGGCTAACTTTACTCACAAAGAGGTTCAGTTTCTCCGAGTTTGGTACATCCTTAAATGGCACCAATGGCTCGATTCCAGCAACTACGCTCGCTGGGAAAACAGCTGATGACATACGCTTCCCTGAGTTTGACCGAACCGGTGCTGAGACCACTCCGGTTTCGGATCTCTGAACCGGAGACGGGATCGGACCGGAACTCGAACGAGTTAGCTCCCCCGACTCGGCTTTTGAAGACTTCCGAGGAATTTTACTCAGAAATTGCTTTAACATTCTTCCCCAATTCAAAATTCACAAACAAAAACAGTGACGGAAATTGGGAATCAAAGAGGACCAAGCAAAGCTCAAATCCACATATCAATTCACGAAACAAAGAACAATAAATTTTCTTAAGAGATCACCGTATGATGTGGTTTAGATCCGCTGCAAAAGGTTGCGACTTTATAATAACCCCATTACTTGGAAACCCTAATCATTACCTGCTTTCTCCTCAAATCTTAGTCTCATGATTCCACAGACATTCTTAGACAGAAAGAGAGAGAGAGAAAAAAAAGGGAAAGGAAGAGAGAAGAGACCTATAAGATTGATAATAAATTTCTGAATCCAGAGATCAAATAAAAAGCAAATCTGATGGTGAAAGAACAAAAACAGTAATTTTAAAATCTGAGGAAATTTCAAAATAGGAAAAAGCGAGTGTGTTTGGACAGAGAAAACTTATGATCGTTTGTTCATCATTTCTTAATTGCAGAGAAAAATGATGGCATTTTCTCAGCAATTGCAAGAAAGATATCACTTCCTAATTTTAATTCCAGGCGAGATTTGCTTTTCTCGAAGAAAAAAAAAACAGCGGTTTTGTTCCGTTTTTACCGATAATGTATTAAAATTAAGAAATTAACATCTCTCATGCAATTGTACTATCCGTTTGATAAGACGGATGACAGACCGTTGGATTCACTTAAAAGAATCCTAAGTAATCGGTGCTTTCAGAAAATGGGCCTAATAAAAAGCCCATATAAGAAACGGAACTCTTGTAATTTATTCGGACTCGTTCCAATCTAGAACCTTGGGTTCGTTTTCCCTTTCGCATCTTTTGCTCCGGTCGATTACCAGTTAGCTTGTGTTATCTTCTTCCTCAGGTATATTTTCATGGCGGCGATGTTTAGTATTTAGCAAGATCCAAGGCTTCTATTCGATTGAACCTTTCTCTTAAGTTTATTTCAGCCATGTCCTATTTCTCGTTATATTAGGTTTGATTAATGCATGCTCTTAGTTTTTGCTTTTTCGAAATTATATATGGAATTTTCCCTCCTGTTGATTTTAGTTTCTACTAGCTTGCTGATAGGAATATGTTGTAGAGTTGAATGGAAATAATGATGTAAACATCAAAAGTTAATATGAAGTATTATTGCATTTTTTTAACGTTGAATTTCATGTCTTTTTTTCCTAAACGCATATCTGACTTTTGATTACTTCACAGCTGTTGAAGTGAATGTTCTATACAGTTGTGGTTTATCATCTTCAATCCTATTCCTATGGGAGTTGAGCATATTTCTACCAATCTAGAGATTCTGAAAGTGGATTCAAAAACTTTTGGAGAGATGAATTTTATTGAAATAAGACCAAATGATCCTCCTCCTCCAGTTTCAGTCATGAAACATGAGACTATGGCTTCCACGAGCACTAACCTGGATTTTCCCAAAGTGGAAACATCTGTCCCCTGTCCATTTTCATTCGAATTTGAGCCAGATTCTCAGTCTTTGATGCCTCAGCTGCAACCTCCTGATGCACATCAATATTCTGTAAAGAGGTCAGTAGCTGCACGTAGTATCCCAGGGTCATTGCGGATGCCAAGGAAGCGGAAATCACCACCAGACTCTACTCTCAGTGGTTCTGCGTCCGAGAAATTAGATGTTCCAAACAAGCAAGTAGAACCGGTGCACCACAGACCATGGCTAGAACAATTTTGTTCAGCAGGTATTCTGCCCGTTCATATGCCATCTGCTACTCTTTCTCCTAATACCGAACATCCACCAACGCCTAGCAAGGAAGTAAGGCAGATGGAATCTGCTTCTCATAAATCTGGGAAGCAAGTGAAGAACAAGAAACAAAGTGGTCTGTTACAAGGATTAAGGAAAGCAGAGAATGAAGAAAATTATACTTTGAGATCTAAAATGAAGGAATCATTAGCAGCTGCGTTGGCTTTGGTTCGGAAGCATGAAGACCCTTTGAAAGAGAAAAAGAATTCAGAGACTGATGAAAGATGTGTTCCATTAGCTGAGAGTAACGAGCCAGCCTCAGCCTGTGGGATCAGTGTTCAAGTAGCGGAAGGCATCACACCGGCAGGGTCCACTGGGGATGAAAGTTCTGGGCAGAAGGATGGAAATGGAAGGATTTCGTTGCAAGAGACTTACATTGACACAAAGATTAATGATGTTAATCAATCTGATGTACAGAAAACTCATTTTGACGAGGTTTTCCCCTGTGATGATGTTTCTTTTAGCGATAGTATTTTTTCCAGCGATGAACTTTTACAGGGTAATGGCCTCTCATGGGTTTTCGAACCTGTTTCAGATATTGGGGAGAATGAAACTGATGGAGGAAAATCATATGAGGATCCAGACATCTTGGCATCAAAAATTGAGTTGGAACTATATAAGCTATTTGAAGGTGTGAACAAGAAGTACAAAGAGAAGGGAAGGTCTCTCTTGTTCAATCTGAAGGACAAGAATAACCCTGAGCTAAGAGAAAGTGTCATGTCCGGAAAGATCTCTCCAGAGAGATTGTGTTCTATGACGGCCGAGGAACTTGCTTCTAAAGAGCTTTCTGAGTGGCGACAAGCAAAAGCAGAAAAGATGGCTGAGATGGTTGTTCTGCGGGATGCAGACATTGATGTCAGAAGTCTTGTGAGGAAAACACATAAAGGTGAGTTCCAGGTAGATATTGATCCCGTTGACAGTGGGACAGTGGATGTCTCTGCTGAGGTTACCTCACGTAGTAAACCTCGAGCCAAAGCCAAGTTTATGAAATCATCTAATCGTGCCAAATCGAGTCTAAAGGAAAATGACTTGAATGATAAGAACACAAAATCTGACCTGGCTACGACTTTACCCTCAACAGAAGAGATTGATCCAATGCAAGGTCTGTCGATGGATGATGAAATAAAAGATGTGGGATTTCTTCCTCCAATTGTATCGCTTGACGAATTCATGGAATCTCTCAACTCAGAACCTCCTTTTGGAAGCCCACAACTTCGGAATGCTGTAAAAGAAGAGGAGCCCGGATCTGAGAAAAGCAACTCAGAAGTTGGGTCACATTCAAAATCACCTTCAAGATCCCTTAAGCAATCTCCAAAGCAACCTTGTGAGAATTTTTCCCCTAAAACAGAACTTGAGGAGACTAATGTCATTTCCCCAAAACCAGATGTTGGAGTCAAACTTGAAGGTGAAGTCTCTAAACCTGATCAAGCACCTTGGGTTGATAGCATTAAAGAGGGCCAAATATGGGATGGTATACTACAGCTTAGTGCCGCTTCAGTTGTTTCAGTCACTGGAATATTCAAGAGGCAAGTTGGACAAATAACTTCAACTCTTTATTTATTGTTTATATACCTTGGGATTGGTAGCAAATAAAATCAAATGCAAGATTCAGTAGCATTAATGAACTTAAGTATGGGTTGAAAATAAGGGCACCTTGACGCTTGTTTAATTTGTTTAAGATCATTGAATTTGAACATTATTATGTTATTTGTTTTGCTCATACAGTGGGGAGAAAGCAAAGACAAGCGAGTGGCCAACACTGGTGGAAGTTAAAGGTAGAGTGAAACTTAGTGCGTTTGGGAAGTTTGTACACGAGCTTCCGTTGTCTCGAAGCCGTGTCTTAATGGTATATAATGTTTACTACTCGCATTATCATTGTAGTAGCATTAGCATTTGTTGAGTGTCTTCTTTTGTTTCACTTTTTAGAGCATATGAAAAGGTACACAAATCTCATCTCAATATTGAGAGTCGTTTCATGATATGCAGACCATTGTCTAAAACATGGAAACCCAGAAAAGCAAAGCTTATGCGGGACACTAACCAGATAATGAACTGTGGTTTGAATGTGAAATTTGTAGTAAAAAGTCATCAAATTTTGGGTGCCAAATCAGTTTTAGATTACAGAGAAAATGACAAGGCCAAAAACGAACCAAAGTAGAAAGTCTCGAAACATACTCTTGTCTCTAGAGGAGAAACTGTGCTTACATGCATTTCTGAAAATCAGTATTGATAATTAAGTTAAATCCTTAACCAATTAACTATTTGGGGGGATTGCAGGTAATGAACGTGGTATGTAAGGATGGTATCTCTCAAAGCCAACGTGATAGTCTTTTTGAGGTATTAATTATTTATTATTTTATTAAGTCATATTATTCCTTCCTTTATTGCACGAGACAAGTCGTTTATAGTTTGCCTTTTCTTTTTTTTTTTTTTTGTGTTGGTTGGGTTTAGGCTTCTAAGTCTTACGTTGGTGATCAAAGAGTTGGTTACGCAGAGCCAACCTCTGGTGTAGAGCTTTACCTCTGTCCACCATGTGGCAAAACCCTAGAATTGCTGGCCAACATCATCTCTAAGGACCATCTCGATCAGGTTAAGACTTTAGATAATGTCAGCTTGATCGGTGTTGTTGTCTGGAGGCGTGTAGATGCGGCTCCCAGCTCGCGCCATAAGCCTAAAATCAGACGTCAGCATTCTTCTTCAGGTAGCAAAAGCTCCGTGTTGGCTCCCAAAAACAAAAAGTCTAGTACTGTGGATTTTAAGAACCAGCCTGTTGCATCTATGGGGAATCATGCCGAAGAAAATGGTGATGCTGAAGACGATGTTCCACCTGGATTTGGACCCATATCAGCAAAAGATGATGACGATTTACCAGAGTTTAACTTCAGTTCCTCTAGTGGGCTGGTTACCTCTTCTCCCCGGATGCCAACACCACCACCTCAATCCCGGTCTATGAATCAAGTGAGGGAGCTCATTCTAAAGTATGGTAACTCCGCAGGCATTGGCACTAAGCGACCATGGGATGATGATGACGACATTCCTGAATGGCAACCGCAAGCCTTAGGCCACCAGATTCAACTGCCACCACCTCCTGAGTCACGTCCTCAATTTCATAGCACAACCATGGCCAGGCCACTGGATGAGTGGAGGGCCAATCAAAACGATCCTAGGCAACAACAGTTTAATGCACGTAGGAACAGAGGATTTTGATTTATTGTGAATGTGTGTGTTTGTTTGTTCCTCTCTGTAATTATAGTTTGTGACTTCACAGTCATCAGTTATATAATGTAGTCTTTTAAACGTAAAAGTTTGAATGCAACCTATTAAAAGTTTTGTACAGATCTTTTTGGAATATGAATAACAACGACAATGGAAAGGTATATGAAGAGCATTTAGAGATCTCAGCCGACTAAAACCCGCTTGAGTGCGGACTTTTGGTCCGTTGTCAATCTTGTAGGAAACTTAACATCGAAAGTGATTTTGAGATCACCTTTGTTTCTTGGCTCTTTAGCTATGGGCATTCCTTCACCAGCAACTACAAGCTCATACCCAGGACTGATGATGTCCATTACCCTAACTGGTAGATTCCTCCCATCAAGAGTGTCGATATTCACAGTTGTTCCTCCTATAGCTTCTGCAAGCGTCACTCTTCGGCTTGTTATCAGATCATTCCCATCTCTTTTGAACAAATCGTGCGGTTTTTCGTCAATTACAAACACCAAATCAGCTGCTAACTGATTCACTTGTTCATTTCCTTTATCCGGAAACTTAATCTTAGTCCCTTTCTTCCATCCAGGTTTCACATCAATCGTGAGGATCTCTGTCTCTTGTGCCTGTCTTCTGCATTTTTTCACAAACACCGATGATTCATTTGAAAATTAGTATGGATATGAAAATCAAAATTAAAAGCTTACCCGTTAGCATCAACAATGGATCTAGAGATCTTCATTTTCCTAGTTGATCCAGAGTACAACTCTTCAAGACTACAAGGCAATTTGCTCTCAACCGGTGGTGGCTTTTTAGGCACAGTCCCGTCGCTATAAGTTCTGAATATATTGTTTTCGCCACCAAATCCGCCAAACATTCCTCCTCCTCCTTCTGATTGGAACCTCATCGATCTACCAGCTGATCCAAACCCAAATGGACTACTTCCAAAGAACTCAGCAAATATATCTTCAGCATTTCTTGGATTAAACCCGCCTGCTCTCCCACTGTTTCCCGTGCTCCCGGGTGGCGGCATATCGCTTAATCCTTCTTCTCCATATTGATCATATACTGCTCTCTTCTGCGGATCACTTAGTACCTGAAAACATATCCCTCTTTCTTGTGATGCAATCAAATGATATTCACATCTTATAAACGCAACAAAAAAACAAAACTTCAAGATTTTTTCGGATAGATCGTCGATCAAAGTTGAGGTTTTTTTTTTTTTTTTTTGTTAGCAATGCAGCAACATTGCCTCATATGCATCAGAAATCTCATCTCCTTGAGGAGATGCACTTTGCTTGTATCCCAAGAAACCCAAAGGAATATGGATTTAAGAGATCAATAGAGATTATTAGAAGATGGAAAAAGACTAGCCTCATAAGCCTCAGAGATCTGTTTGAACTTGGCTTCAGCTTCATTTTTATTGTTAGGGTTTTTGTCAGGATGCCATTTCATAGCCAATCTTCTGTAAGATTTCTTCAGATCATCTTCTGATGCGTTTCTGTTCACTTTCAATATGTTGTAATAATCCAAACCCATTTTTTCTAATTTTAATTTTGATTATTGTCTAACACAAATCCTGAAAAGAAAAAAATATTGAGATCTTTAAAATTTCAAATGGATGATGAAGAATTTGTGAATGAACCCAAAATAGAAGCCTCTGAAAGACTTGTAGCTTCGTAGAAAGAGAAAAAACAAAAGATCACCAACTTATTTATTTTTTCCCTTCCTTTCTATTGAAACATATGATTCTCTAAATCATATTTATGACAGCTTTTGCCGGTCTAAACCCACAGAAATTCACGGAATCTATTTTCCCTAATTTTCTCTCTTTTTAATTTTATGGAGTAAAACGTATAATTAGATGATTCTAATAATAGTACACAAAGAAAAAGACACCAAATGGCCGCAAAAGTAGCTGCATATCGATTTAAGTCACTTGCAGACCCGCACACACAATTGACAATGCTCTAAAATGTTTTAGGACACCATCCTTTTATTTAGATATGCAGTGGTCAAAATTGGGGAAAATAATTGTTGACTTTTTATTATTTGTAAAATTGGGGAAATCTACCACATCGTTGAAGGAATTTTTTCTTTTTCTTTTTCTGAAGGCAACATTTAATTTTGTTATATTCGTAAAGCAACTATAATATTAGATTTGGCATCCCAATTATTCAAGTTCATCTTGACCGGTAAAAATAGATCGAGACTTTAGCTTGGCCAAAAAATATGGACCGAACATAGTCCAGCGTGTAGATAATATCATTGATTCGACCAAAGTCCAGTTAAACCGGAGGATAAGACATTTTAGAATAGTTAGACCATCTCCAATGCTAGGATCTCATTAAAGATTCTAATGATTAATTTAATCAATATTTAACAATCTTTAAAAAAATTAAGAACCTTCTCAATTTTAGTGTTTCCATGGTAAGACCATCAACATGGTTCTTAAAAAATTAAAAATTATTTTTTTATATATTTGAGATATTTGAATACAATTTTTTTTAATTGAAATATTTGAACATAAATTTTATGAAACTAACAAATTATTGCATTAATATTTGAACATAAATTTTTTAATTAAAATATCTAAACATATAATATTTGAACATAAATATTCGGGTATTTTTGTTTTATATATTTTTTGGTATTTGAGGTCAAAAATATATGGAACTGACTTATGGAACCGAACCGACCCGGAACTGAACTGAATATTAGAAAAGTATCAATTGGGTATTTAAACTTAGGATCCGAAGAATCGGCTGAACCGAATACCCGAAAGCTCAGCCCTACAAAAAATCATGAATAAGAAAAATGGAAACGAACCAACCTGGAACCGACAAGAAACGAACTGGAAGCGAACCGAATATTAGAAAAGTATCAATTGGGTATTCGAATTAAAGATCCAAAAAACCGGAACCGAACCGAATATCCGAAAACTCAGCCCTACAAAAAATCATGAATAAAAAAATGGAACCAAACCGAATATTAAAAAAAATATCAAGAGAAAATTTGTTAGAAGGGTACATAAAATTTTTTGAATTTGGAAAATAAGTACATTATAAATTCATTGTCTATAGGGTACTTTGTCTATATTAAAGTATTGTTTTATCCCTAAATTACATAAAATAAATAAAAGAAACATATTTTAATATATATCTTTTTAACAATTAATGCATAAAATTTTTGTTTTATATTAATTTAATAAAAGAAAAAAGAAAAAACAACCTTATATCTCTAAATCACTATACATGTTCGTTCTTTCTTGTAGCCGCCGTGCACAAGGAGAGATGATTTTCATGCGACACTCCAACGATTTCCGACTTCATTCCGGAGACTATGATTGCAATTCGGCAAACGAAGATCAACATCTTTGACAACTTTTGAGGTGAGTTTGATTTTTATTACCTCTTTGGTTCTCTTTCTTCTCTTGAACTCTAATCATTTGTTTTTTGAGTTTATATGAGATAGTTGCAAATCTAACTAATCTCTATTGCTATTCATCAGTTTGTGGATTTACTACAGTAGTATATGCAAATTTTTAATTTGGTAGTTTTCAATAGGTCAAAGTTTTTGTAGATTTCAATCCTCAACCTATAAAACTCACATTCGATTTAGGTTTCGAAACGAGTACCCAAAATATGATTTTGACGTTTAACTTAATTTAAACGACTACTTGTTTTTAGTCGAATAATCTAGGTACCAACTTCAGTTCCAAATAAGTTTTTGTATCAGTTTTTCGTGTGTGGTGAGTTTAACTCGTGAATGCTGTCTAAAATCATGAACGGATAATTGATCTCGTGAATGGTGAATCAAATTTGTAGGTTGTGAATTAAATTCATGAATCGTGAACATATCATGATTCATAAACCTATACATGAATTGTGACANAACGACTACTTGTTTTTAGTCGAATAATCTAGGTACCAACTTCAGTTCCAAATAAGTTTTTGTATCAGTTTTTCGTGTGTGGTGAGTTTAACTCGTGAATGCTGTCTAAAATCATGAACGGATAATTGATCTCGTGAATGGTGAATCAAACTTGTAGGTTGTGAATTAAATTCATGAATCGTGAACATATCATGATTCATAAACCTATACATGAATGATGACATAGTTCATGAATGATATTTTTGTTTGATTAACGTTACGTTCTTTGGTGTTTGACTTTTGTATGTGTTGGTTTTTTTCTATGTTTGTTAAGTTTATTTGGATTGTATGTTTGTTATGAGTCTGTTTTGGTGTTGAATATGTTGTTTATATGTTTGACAGAAAATGGATGGCGACGAGAGAATCTGATGATATACCATCAAGACTCTTTGGAATTTCATAAATACCAAGACTGTTACAGCAAACCACTTTTATCTTTTGTAAACAAGTGATTTGAAAATATAGTAGTCTGTAGCTAATTCATTCACTACAAATATCATAAAATTTGCTCAGTCATTTTCTTATTATATTTGTTATGATAGTGGTCTTGAGGGTAGAATAATTTGACATTCTTGTTCAATTTATGATGATGATCTAATGAGGTATAAAGTGAGGTTTTGTTGTTTTTCATTATTCTTTATATCGTGGTAACTCTGTTAGTCTCTCTACAAGACTAGTAAGATATGGTTGATTCTCTGCAAATGTGTAGGTTTGCAATAATTAAGGTGTTCATGTGAATGACTTTGTGAATTATGAGTAGATCACATCAGCGGGATTATAATCTGCTTGAATGGTGAATCATGAATGTGATTTGTGAATTGTGAACGTGATTTGTGAATCATTATCATTTACCATGAAAGTGAAATGTGAACAATGAATGCGACATGTGAATCATGTAAATAAACTATAAATGCGATCGATTAATATAAAAATGAACCGTGAATGATGCACGTGAATTGTGAATCATATATGTGCACCTAAACCGTGAATCAAGAATCATAGGGTCCAAAATAAAAAAAATTGTTTAAAACAAATTTACGTGTAAGTTAAAAAAAATTGAAAAGAATATATTCTTTCCTAATTTTTTATTTCCTTTTTTTGCTACTAGCGTTTTTAGAAAAAAGGAAATAAAAACAAAATATTTTATTTCTGTTTGTTAAAAACAATTACAACTATTAATGTTTTAGGGGTATTTTAGTAATAAAATATTGTAAGAAATCAATAAATACTAATAAAGTACCTATTTACCAAATAAAAAACAAAAGGTACCCATTTCTCTAATTATAAAACTAAAAATACATTGTTTGCTAAAAAAACTCAAATATCAATTGTGTATTCAAATTTAGGATCCGAAGAATCGGAACTGAACAAAATACCCAAAACTTTCCCTACAAAAAAACCATGATTTAAAAAAAAGTTGACAATCGTTAAAAAAAAAAATTACATAACCAATCAGGGACCGCCACGTGGCGGTCCTTATCTGGCTCCAAAGTCTCCCAACGAAGGAACGATCTTTCCACTTTTGACTTATAATATTATTATTTTTTACTTAAGAATCGAGTAGAAGCGACCGATGGAACTGGTCTTAGACAACATTTTAACCTAAAACACATAATACAGAAACCGTTCCTATTAGATATAGAAACATCATTTACATATCCATTATGGTTGGGAATATAAACCGAACCGAATTTTTCGAATCGAATCGAATCGAACCGAATCGAATTATGTTTCAATAACCGAATGCCACAAAAAATTCAATTTCGGTAACCGAACCGATAAACCAAAAATAATCGAATAAACAAAACAACGAATCGAATAAACCGGAAAAAAACGAAAAAAACCGAAAAACCTCCAAAAAAACCGAAAAATAACCAAAACTTAATCGAAAATTAACCGGATAAACCGAGCTTCAAAACCAAAAACCGAACCGAATAAACCGATTTCTGAACCAAAATTTTTCTCGGTTTAGTCCGGCACAAAATCCAAAAACCAAAAAACCGAAAACCAAAAAAACTGACCCGAACCGAACCGACAGAACGAATTCCCAGCCCTAATATCAGTGGTATAGCCTCTTGTATATATTTGTATCTTCAACAATATCAATATGTGGGAAAATACATTTGTTAATATAGTATCAAAGCCAAAACTCCAAACCTAATTTCTCAAAATTTTCCAGCCATCAAAATTTTTAGCTTTTTCTGCATTTTTTGTTACATTATCTTTGTTTCACACACCTATGTTTCTGTTTTACTGTTCATCAACTTCTCCAATTATACTTTTAGTTAGTCTTCAGTTTCAACACCTCTCGTTTTTTTTACTACTACGCTTCTCTCTACTCTCTGTTTTGTGTTACTCTGTTCTCTTACAAATATTTATGTTCACTGCTATTTTGTTTCTTTCTCCTTAAATCTCTGTCTCTGTTACTGTTTTGTTCTCAATAGAGAAGCTATGCTTCTATGTGCCGACAGATCCGCATCTGTCACTGATCCCGTTATGGTAAATGTCACAAGGCTTACTGAAAATTCTAACAACTCTGTTTGTTTTTTATTATAGGTTTTTTGGTCATGATACAACAGCACAGACGGATCAGAATAATTATTATACTACTCCTGATCACTCACTAAGGACATTCCTAGGTATATGTCAGGCTTGTGGAGTCTAGAGACATGTAATGAAAAGCTGTCCCGAGTTTAAGCTGTCTCCACCTTCGAATGCAGCTCCCTCACAAGTTGCTCTTCAACCGTGGCAGAATGTCACACCCATCTGGCCCAACATGCATCAATCATGGCGGCCACAAGCTCATGCTACTGTCATGGATGGAGACACATCTACATGGATCTTAGATAGTGTAGCCTTTCACCATATGACTTCCAATATTTCAAAATTTCTTTAAATACTCTGTACAATGGTGGTGAAGAGGTGCTTTATGTGTTCCCTCTTTGGATAGAAATTTAATATCTGTTTTTCAATTTTGTAAAATAAACGGAGTTTCAGTCACTTTGGCACCTACGTTTTTCAAGTCCACGATCTGACTATGGAGACACTTCGTCTTCAAGGAACATGATACAATTTGTGGCACTCTTCTCTACTAGATTCTGTGCATTTTAAAGATCAATGGTTTACAAGCATTTGACTCAATATTTTGGACATATTACTTTAATTTTTGTAATTGTTCATCTTCAAAGTAATGGTCTTGAGGAGAATCAAGAACACCTAGTAATGGCATTTATGAATGGCCTAAGTCTAAATCATTATCTCGTACATCACATGGTTTTGTATCGGCTACAAAAACATTTATTACGGATTGGCATTCTCGTCTTGGTTATCCAGTCTTTTTTATTTAAAAAACATTGATTTCTAAGTTCAATTTACCAATGATGATCAAAGCCTGAATCTCACTGCAACAGTCACCTCTACGTTTGATATGATTTCAAAAATAGTGACACAAGCACTTAAAGACCCGTGATGGCATCAAGGGATGGCTGAGGAAATCGATGCGCAACAACAGAATCAAACATGGACCTTAGTAAATCCAACGACAACCATGAATAAAGTAGGTTGTAAGTGGTTTTTTGTCATTAAATGTAATGCTAATGGAAAAATTGACAGGTACAAGGCATAGTTGGTGGGAAAAGATTCACACAACGTGTCATCATCGATTATTACGAGATGTTTAGTCCCATTGTCAAATCGGCGACTATTAGAATTCTTTTAAGCACTGTGGTATCTCTTAATTGGTCCACAAGTAAGTTTGATGTTAATCATGCTTTCTTACAGTTAACCTTACATGATATTGTGATGCAACTCCCTAGGGTTTGTTGATCAAGATCATCCAAATGCTATTTGTATCTTTCAAGTACAATTGGACATGATATATTTTATAAGAAAACTAACATCCCTTCTTTCCATGCTTTTACATATGTTGATTGGACATGCAACAAAGATGATTTTACCTCTACAGAAGCATACATTGTCTATTTTGGCTCACACCCCATAGCTTGGTCCTCAAAGAAGCAATGTGGAGTTGCACGCTCTTCCACTGAGGCGGAATACCGTTCAAACGCCAATACCGCGATCGAATTTTGATGGCTCATCAACCTCATGACGGAGTTAGGACTCAAATCTACAACGGTTCTGATGATCTACTGTGACAACATTGGTGCAAATTACCTCGTGGCTAATCTGGTTTTCCACTTCCGAATGAAGCATCTTGATTTAGACTACTATTTTGTTCGCAATCATCTTCAACCCGGAAAAATGCGTACTAACCTAGCTGGGTGGACTGGTCAGCTAACACTCAAACTTAGTGAACTAAGGAGTGAAGTATCTTACATGTGGTGAATGGTCACCAATTAAAAAGGTGCAACGAATGGGTGTGTCTTTTCATGTGAAAAGGTGGCTTGACCAAAGGTCACATCCTTTCACATGACACATTTTCATCTCCTATAAATAGGGACATCCACCATTCAATTTTTATCCATTTTTTCTATATCAACATCATAAAACAAAGTAGTTTTCGATATTGAATAAAGAGATAAAAAATAAATACCGATAAAATATTCAAACGTTGGTCCAATAAATACACATTCCAAAGTCTCGAGAGTATTCACCGATACTAAGATCGATAGGTTTTACTAAGAGTACAACTTAATAAAGATGCTTAACGGTTGTATCTTGGGATTCTGAAATTGCGGTAAACCGTCTTACTACGGGTAATTTTTAGAATTAAGAAAAGAGTTTCGACTCGACTCTGTTAATTTTAAGATTTAAACGTTTTAAACTCGGTTTTAACTAAATCTAGTTTTACTGTCCCTACAATCTTAATTCTAAAATCCGCCTTTTAGCTACCGCTTTAAATCGGATTCGAGTTTTAAAGGTTTCTAAAATGTTCTATACCGGTTCGCAATTTTTTAATGTTTCCGCGATAATTTACGTTCCTAGGGCGGGTGCAAAAGAAAGCAAAACGGTTTTCGTTTCTTGAAAAGATGCGAACCTAGAATGGGTCCGAAAAGGTGGGAACCTAGGACGAGTTCGACAAGGTACGAACCTAAGGACGGGTCCGAAAGGGTACGAACCTAGAACAGGTCCGAAAAGGTGCAAACCTCGGTCGGGTCTGAAAAAGGGCGAACCCAAGGACGGGTCCGAAAGGGTGCGAACCTAGGACGGGTCCGAAAAGGTGTGAACCTAGGACGGGTCTGAAAAGGTGCGGACCTAGAACGGGTCAGAAAAGGTGCGAACCTAGGACGGGTCCTGAAAGGTGCGAACCTAGAATGGGTCCGAAAAGGTGCGAACCTATGACGGGTCTGAAAAGGTGGGAACCTAGGAAGAGTTCGACAAGGTGCGAACCTAAGGACGGGTCCGAAAGGGTGCGAACCTAGAACGGGTCCGAAAAGGTGCAAACCTCGGTCGGGTCTGAAAAAGGTGCGAACCCAAGGACAAGTCCAAAATGGTGCAAACCAAGGACGGATCTGAAAGGGTGCGAACCAAGGAGAGGTCCGAAAGGGTGCGAACCAAGGACGAGTCCGTAAGGGTGCAACCCAAGGACGGGTCCGAGAAGGTGCGAACCTAGGACGAGTTCAAAAGTGCGAACTTATGACAGGTACAAAAATGTGCAAGTCGCATATGGGATCGAAGAGGTGCGAGTCGCAGACGGGATCGAAGAGGTGCGAGTCCAATACGGCCTCGAAGAGGTGCGAGTCGCATATGGGCTCGAAGAGGTGCAAGTTACACACAGGCTCGAAGAGGTGCGGGTCCAATACAGGCTCGAAGAGGTGCGAGTCGCACACGGGCTCGAAGAGGTGCAAGACGCACACGGACTCAAAGAGGTGCGAGTCCAATACGGCTTCAATGAGGTGCAGACGCATACGGTGTCGAAGAGGTGCGAGTCAAATACGGGTTCCAAAAGGTGCGAGTCGTAGACAAGCTTGAAGAGGTGCGAGTCGAACACGGGCTCGAAAAGATGCAAGTTGGAAACTGTACTCTCCATGAAATTATGAGTGCAATGTTGCAAGAATCATAGTTACCCCAGTCAATATGGGGGGAAGATTTGATTACTACGAGTAGTATAGTCAACTTTGGAAAGGTACGGTGCCATCGTACAAATACCTCAAAGTGTGTGGGTGCCTTGCAAAGGTTACTTGTGGAAACCCGTATTTTGACAAGAATTTTATTTCGTTTTGTGTTTATATTTCGGT
>OVBE01005302.1:0-21997 GCA_900406425.1 Iberis pinnata | reverse complement strand
TATATATATATATATATATATATATATATATATATAAAAGATACGGAGCATAAAAGACTGAAAAAGACAAATATTATATGGCATAATAATCGTTAAATCGTTGTATTCTCGGAACATAAAATGCTTTTATATTTATAGGAAAAAAGTTTGTTACCATTCAGATATTGTCACATAAACTGCATTTGCTTCACCATAGTGTATAAGAGCTTCATCACAAATGTATGACGATCCACTTACAACATTCAATAAACTTGTATTTGCATCATACCACTATGGGCATTTTTGCCTTTTGCCAGACGAGATTTACCAGTCAAAAACACATGATTCTGTTTCTAAATAACTACTTTTTGTTGAAACAACCTTCAACTAATCCGCTGTAGCACTCAGGTTAATTTCAAAATTACTAATGAAATCCGGGTTCGACCCCGGCAGCGGAGTATATTTTTTAAAAAACGAGCTTAATCCCTTAAAGTAAAGTCGTTATATACATCTTACTAAAATGGCAAATAACACACCAATTTTATAGATATAAAAATCGATTATTTCTGTTTTAAGCTGACTTCGTAAGAAGCACGAAACCATGAAAAAGCCATTGTTTTGAAGTTTCTATGTTTCCTTTATTAGTCTTTTAGCGTGTTCCCGTTGAGCGAGCTTTTCTCAGACTCCCACGAGTCACCCTTAGTGTTTCCTCCATTAAAGTCTCTTTTGAAGATGTAGCTCGCTGAATCGCAGTCGCAGGTAACGGTAATGCTGCAACAGTCTCCGATGCTTTCTCTGCCTCTGTTGATAACGGCTGTGGCATATCAGCAGCGTCTGGTTTTGTAGTGGTCGAGAGTGATGATTGTGGAGGATGAGGATTGAGTTTGGTTTGTGACACACTTGCTTTTGCTTCCTTGTTCTCTGTTTGTTGTTGCTTACTTGGGCTTGAAAGTGGCTTTGGTGCTACCGGTTCTTTGGTTACAAGCTGTGGTTTCTTCGATTGTAGACGGACTTGAGGACTAGAAGCTATTGATTGGCTCGCCTTCTCCGGTTGTTTCTGTTCCTCCTTTTCTGCTGCTGCTGCTGCCTCCTTCTTCTTTTCCTGATGTTAGATATGAAATCAAGCAACATATATTGGTCTTTTAAAGCCCATGGAAGAATACAAACAAGTAGAAGATCCACGCTTGGTAGTTATTGGTTGTTAGATGCATATATTATTTACCTTAGGCTGAGGTTTTGGTGTTGATTGTAGAGCTACAAACTGCAGGATCTCTGCGAATCTTGTTTGTCCATAAGACACTGCTTTTCTGCAATATATCACTGCCATATCTCCAGCTTTGGTCCTTAGCTCAATCAAGTTGCGGTCTATTTCATTTTCATGTTTTGCAACATACGGTCTAAAGAAAGAATCGTAAACGTATGTAGTTCCCTGCGGAAAGAAGAAAATTGCAGTAAGATATAACTCCAATGGATACTCACTCTTAGTTACCCCTTGATCTTTCTTACTCTAGTCTTGGGGAACCAAAGATATATGAAAAATGCCAGCTTTGCCTCACTATACATTGGAACCCTTCAATAAATCAGGACACATACAAACATAAGTATATTTATATATATGTTCAATCGAAAATATCTCTATATCAAACACACTAACCACGAAGCCAAAGTATCACCCACTCTCTCGAAAACTGTCAAAGCAGCCACTAAAATCCTGCAAGAAGTTTTAAGGGAAAGCTAGACTTTACAAAAGAAAACTCAAAGCAGAAGCTTACAATAAGAACAGAAGAGAAAGCCAAAAACAAACCAATATTGGCACCAGAACCGTAGCTGTTGAATCTCAGGCTTGTTCTTTTCAACCGCTTTGTAGCATTCATAAGCAGGATATGCATATCCAAATATCATTCTGCCAACAAATAGAAAGTGAAATCACAAATTCATAAAATTCTTTGACTAATCGGAACCTCAATGAAGAGATTAGAGTCATACATAAGTCCTCTTGTGAGAAAGGATCCAATCATTGTTCCTACATGATAAGAGCCACAAACAAATCTGTTAAACAGTATCATCAAGCCACAAAAATTGATATATATATAACTTAATTAGTACTAGAAAATTCCCTAGATTATGTGCAGAAGATAAATCGAAGATTCGAGTATACAATTTCCACTGAACAGAAGCAAGATCATAAGAAGCTGAATCAATAAATGATTGCTGAATCATCTTAAGCTCTCAAGGTTAGAGTCTAAACCAAATACACATACTGAAGCATAGGAAATCACTTGAAAATGAGAAACAAATGTCTATTACTGTACCAAATATAGTATTCTTAATTGTACTGGTGAAATGAGATTAGCGTCGGTGATGAGATTACTCGATGAAACTCAAATGCAGTACATAAGAAAAACAAAAGGACTAAAGTGAACAAGGTTTGGGTTCGATTTGTTGGAGTAATCTTAGAGTTCTCGGCCTTCGAATTCAGAATTAAAATTGAAGTAACGAATCTCGAGAAGATGCAAAAATTGAAAAAGGATTATAAACAATCGACTAAAACACGATTAACCACAATGTGCATCAGATACAGAAAATAAAAGAGTGCAGAGCTCAGATCAATCCTTGACAAAGACAGTCTCAAAAACGACGAAGCTAAAAGAATCGATTTCTACTTTAACAGAAGTAACAATAATACCTCCTGAGTAGAAAAACTTGAGGAAGGTGATAAAGAATGCAACCGAATCTGAATACTGGAAGTAGACTTCGGGGGAAATGATTCCGAAAGGTCGGCGGATGGAACCGATTGATCGGTGTAATGCGGTGGGCGACCGTTACGCAGACGGCGGCGAGAGCAAGAGAGCGGGGAAAGAGACAAATAATAATAAGGAGAAAAAAAATATCAAACGTGAAATAGTTATAAACTGAAAATATCAGATTTTACTTGAAAAAACCCAGCGGTTGTTTTAAAAACTCACTGTTTTGTTTTCGTTATGAGTCCTTTTCAAAAATTTTACTTCTCTATAGAAGGGTTTATACAATCCTCTGTGGTATCACCTACCGTACACTACGGCTTTTAAGAGGTTAATCCCCTAAGATTTGAAATGGACAGTTGAGAAATGAGAATTATGAGATTTGGAAACAAAGAATGAATCTATTGTACGTACCTTTATCGGATTTCATTTTTTAATACTCAAAAGTAGACTAGTTTTTTTTTTTTGTGCATCACTTTCCATTTCATTTAATCAAAAACAGCCTGCATCAGGCATTACATTTGAATTAAGACAAAGTTTAGCTAAGAGGTCAGCCTCTCTATTCTCCAACCGAGGAATAAACGTGAACTTTAAAACATCAAAACTATTAGCTAGAATCCTAATATCTGTAATGATGCCGTGAAGTTCCGAGAGACTTTCTCCCGAGTTTAGAAGGATTATCAACTTTTGACAGTCGGATGCCAGGGTTAATGATTTCAGATTTAGCAAAATTGCCGAGGTTAAGGCTTCTCGAATTGCGAGTCCTTCGGCACAAATAGCAGATGGAACTCTCGATTCGACCTTCTGGCTTGAAGCCTTGTTATCAAGTTGGTCATTGGGCACTTGTCTCTGAAGGATCCATGCCAAACCTGCTTCATTCGTTTCATTCTTCCATGCTGCGTCAGAATTACAAATCCATTCTGTAGTTACTGGTGAGCGTGAGTGAGCGCATTGCGGAAGCGGCCTTTGCATCAGGTTTTGCTCCGTCTCGTTTGCTTCGAGCCATTCTCTTGCTCGTGAGATTGCTAATGTGATAGTTTCTTCTGGTGAGCTCTGTTTGTCCGAAAATAGGGTTTTGTTTCTTGCAATTCACAAGTACCACATCAACCAAGGACTAAGAGGACCAATTGAAAATCCTGTTGGTGGTAATGGTATCGCCTTTCTGCACTGTTTCCATACGTCGATGAAGCCGGTCTCTGGCTCTACCGTGACTCTTGGTGTAATCGGTGCTCCTCTCCATACCTGTTTCGCATAAGGGCACAAGAAAAATAAGTGCGTTAGCGTTTCCTCCTCTCCACATCATTTACATCGAGTCCCCATCCTGCAACCTCTCCTCGTGTTTGCACCGGTTAGGAGGGAATTATGCAGGGCTCTCCAAAGAAAAATTTTAAGTTTCTGAGGAATCTTCTGGTTCCAAACTTCTTGGTTCCAATTTACTTCTTGGGGTGAACCTCGTTGGTTCTGACGAGTGTGACTTAGGGTTTTGGCAATGGCATAACCAGCCTTTGTAGAGTAAATTCCCGAAGGATTCCCTGTCCAGATTCTTTTATCTTTTCTTCCTAGTAGACTTGGTCTAAGTTTGAGAATCATGTCTTTCCATGGATGAAGATGGTCCTCAATCTTTTGTAGATCCCAACTTTTGTAGTTCGAATCTAACAAGCTTGCTACATACATATCCTTGTTGGAAATTGTTGGTGGGCCAATTGGTGGTAACTCGGTTTTGGAATTTATCCAATTATCCGACCAGATTTTTATGTCTTTCCCATCGCCAATTGCCCAACCAATTTTTCCTTTATAATATTTCTACCATGTAGCAAGCTTTGCCATCCAAAAGATGAAGAATCCGATAAATTGCATTCTAGGAGAGATTCTTGATAATGATATTTTCCTTCTAAAATCTTTGCTAGCAAGCATGTTGGGTTCGTAAGGATTCTCCATACTAACTTGGCTAGGAGTGCATTGTTAAAGTCTTGGATATCACGGAATCCAAGTCCCCCTTCTTTCTTTGTATCCGTTAATTTGTCCCAAGCTATCCAAGCCATTTTCTTTCAATCCGGTTTTTTGTCCCACCAAAATCGAGTCAACGCCGATTGTATTTGATCACAAAGATAGATGGGGAGTTTAAAGCATGACATGGCATACACCGGCATTGACGAAAGCACACTCTTCAAGAGTACCATCTTTCCGGCGGCGGATAAAAAACGTGATGACCAATTTAGGGACTTTTGTCTTATCTTGTCAACGATAGATGCAAATAAATCTTTCTTTGATCGTCCGAAGTATTCAGGTAATCCGAGATATTTTCCCATTCTTCCTTCTTGATAGATTCCAAGTTTTGCCTTTACCGCTTCTTTTAGAGAAGATGGAGCTTTCCGGGAAAATGTAATTGCCGATTTGGAGAAGTTTATTACTTGTCCTGATGCTTTTCCATACTCTTTAATGATTTCCACAAGAGCTTTTACATTTTTCATATTTGTTTGACAAAAGAACATCGTGTCGTCGGCAAAGAGTAGATGGTTAACTCTTGGGCTATTCGTTGACACTTTAATCCCTTGTATTGTGTTCCTTCCTTGGGCTTTCCTACATTAACCGGATAGGACTTCACTACACAAAATAAAGAGGAATGGAGAAAGGGGGTCGCCTTGCCGTAGACCCCTTGTTGGATAGATTTTTCCCCTTGCCGATCCATTTATAAGGACCGAGAAAGTAACTGACGTCACACATTCCATTACCCACTTGATCCAAACATTGTGAAAACCCAATCGTTTTAACACTTCCTTGAGGAAGCCCCACTCCACTCGATCGTAAGCTTTTAACATATCCGTTTTTACCGCCATTGAGCACCGCATTGCCGCTTCCGATGTTTTAAGAAAATGAAGCACTTCATGTGTTATTAGGACATTGTCCGAAATAGCTCTTCCCGGCACAAAAGCCGATTGGTTTTCCGAAATGATTTTTGGGAGGCAACTTTGAAGTCGCCTTGTTAGCACTTTGGAAATTATCTTGTAATATACATTACATAGAGCGATTGGTCGATAGTCCGCCACTTTCCTTGGTCCCGTGATTTTCGGGATTAGACAGATATGGGTTGCATTAATTCCCCGCAGTAAAGAGCTTGTTTCGAAAAACGTTTGGACTTCCCGCACTATTTCGTGGCCAATGGAGCTCCAATTAGCTTGGTAGAAGCCTGCGGAAAACCCGTCAGGTCCTGGGGCTTTATCGGAGCTTATCGAGAAAACCGTTAATCTAATCTCTTCGGCATTTGGTATCTTAATGAGAGCTTCGTTCATCTCGACCGATACCCATGGGTTAAGGGCCTTTTCCACAATGTCGCTATGGTCTTGAGCATGTGAGGTGAAGAGTTCTTTGAAATAAGCTTCTGATATTTTCCCGAATTGCTCCTCTTTAAAGCAGGCTTTCCCATTTTCATCTTCAAGGACCGATAATAAGTTAATCGCTCTCCTACCTCTTGTGGATGCATGGAAAAAACCAGTATTTTTGTCTCCTAAATTCAACCAAAGGACTCTACTTCTTTGCTTCCAATAGCTCTCTTCTTCCTTGTAAGCTTCTTGGAGATCTTTTTTGATTTTCCAAATTGGATCCATGTCTGTTCTAGTGTTTTCCATTGCTTGCTGTAGTTTCTCTTTGAAAAGTACAATTTTCTTTTCACTATTTTCTTTTTGCCTTCTACTCCAAGCAGCTAGTTCATTTCTTATCCTATGAAGTTTTTCTAGAACAGTCTCCTGGTTACTTCCTCGCCAAGCTTCAGCAATAAGTGTCTTAATTTCAGGTTTATGTTTTAATCGCCTATCGAAACAGAAAAGACTCTTGCCGATTTTTCTTGATAAATCTAGACGGGATATCAACGGTTTGTGATCTGAGCCTTCAAATGTAGATATTCAATATGGCTAAATGGGAATTTCTCAAACCAAAAAGCATTTGCGATTGCCCTATCTAGGCGACACAATACCCATTCATCACTTCTTTTGCCTCTCCAAGACAGAAAGTTGCCTGTATGTTTCAGGTCATACAGATCACATTCGGATAAGAATGTTCTGAAATCGATGAAAGATTCCTCAGGTCTTACTGTGCCTCCTTCTTTTTCCGAGTTGTTTACGATGTCGTTAAAATCACCAGTAAGAAACCATGGCTTGTTTCTTACAGCAGCTTGGGCACCAAGGTGGTTCCAATTTTCCTTTCTCATTGCTTTATCAGGATTGCCATATACAAAGGTGGCGTAACAGGAGAAGTCTTCGAAAGCAACTAGGCAATCGATGAGATTATCAGACGAAGAGATAAAATCCATGTTTATTTCCTCAATCCAAAAGAGTGCTAATCCCCCTCCACACACACCATGGGGTGGGATTAGCAAATGTTTTTTTAACTTCAGGAACGACATTTTTTCCAGTACTACATCATTTTGGTTTTTCGTTTCTGAGAGGAACACTATTTGCGGTTGATGTGTTGAGATGATGTTCCGCAATCGTCGAACTGTTAAGGGGTTCCCCAACCCTTGACAGTTCCAGGAGAGAATTTTTAAGGAACGGGATCGGATGGATCCCGAAAATCCATCCTCTTTCGTGGTACGGTCGTGTTTGTATCCTGGATGCGCTTTTCCCGGATATTTTGGGGTTCCTTATAGAAGAAGGAATTCCCTGAGTCGTGTTTACTTTGCTTTCTGCTCCGTCCATCTTGGTGAGGTGATAGATTTCTCCATTGTCTTTGTTTTGGTGATGGCTTCACAGTTTTGGTCCTCTTCTTTCGGGAACATGATCCTTGTAAAAGAGATTGGTGCAAGTTCGCCTTTTTCTGTGAGAGGAGCCTTCCGGCATCCTTTGGTGGAAGGGCTGATAGCAGAAGATTCGAGTCCTCTAACTGATCTGCTGGTGCCGGGAATTCTAACCGCAAGGTGGCTGGAATTCGTTGATGGTGTTCATTAAAATCTGGCTCAACTAAGTCATCTTCAGATAGTGTTATCTTTTTCTTCTGATTTGACTTAGAGAACACCAGTTTTTCTGCTGCTTCTTCTACTTCTCCCTTTTCCTCTGCTTTCTTCAGCCACATCTTTCTTGCAGCACTATCGGACGGGTCTGCACAGCTTGTGTATTGCTCCATTGCGTCTCTGACTTCTACTAGAGCCGCTTCTAGGTCATGTGGCTGAATCGGATTTTCGACCACTTCAACTTCCCTTTCTTTAGGAGGTTTTCTTCCTCTTTCTTGTTGCTCTGCTCCTTCTACAGATTTAGTATTGGTTTTTTCTCGGTAATAACTTCTGGATCCATTTTGATGTGAGTTTTGGACCGAATGTTCACTACGAGAGTCCCAATGGTATTCTCTTCTTCGTTGGTGGTACCCTGGTTTGTTTGAATTCATGAGCCTATGTCTTAGATCGTCTCTGTGACGGTGAAGAATCTATGTCCCTTTTTCGTAGCGGCTGGCAGGTCCTCGATATTTATCTTGGTTGTAGTCTTTTTCTGTTCTGTAATTTGAGACTGAGGACGCTCTGTTTTGGTCAGGAAAAGGTCTGCCTGTCTGTTCCATATGTTTTCTTTTGCGTGTCTGATCTTCAGACAGTGCCTCCCTTCCTGACAAATGATCTCCGGATCTCTGATGATGTGATTTCTCGGGATTACTTGAGGCATCGCCATGTTCCAAAATGGGAAGCGATTGGTTTTCTTTAATATCAGGGCAGTCCTTAACTTCGTGGTTCAAAAGGAAACATTTTGAGCAATGTCTCTCTAGCTTTTCGTAGACAAGAGATGCCTCCACCTTATCACCATTTGAGAATTTGATGATTGATGATTTAATCAGAGGTTAGAGTGCGTTTATATGCACCCTCATTCGTGCTGCTACGTTTGTGATTTCCACTTCCTCAACCCAGCCAATGTCATCTCTTATGCTTCGAATTACTGTTTCTGTCCAAAGATGCACTAGAATACCTTGGACTCGGATCCAGAACGGGATGAGCGATGGGAAAGATTTAGAAACTGTTGGTTCCCATCGCTGTAGGATAACCATCCATCTTGCAAAATGATAAGGCCGATTGTCCAAGACTCTTTTAAGGTCCTCTTCTGAGGCAAATTGGAATTGGAAAAGCCCGCCTCCTAGATCAGATCCGGTTGGTCTGGTCACTGCTTTCCATCTTTCAGAAAGTGCTGGTATCAGTGACCATACCCTCTGAGCAGAGATATTTGTCACTCTCCCGATGAGGGTTAGAGAGTGCTTTTGAAGAAGTTCCTCTTTATCTGGCGCAAGAACTCGGATTCTTGCTCTTCTCGGAGGTGCAGATTGAGAGACATCAATTCCTTTTCCTTTTTCAGCTGCTGTGAATCTTGAGTTCATCTTGTTAGTGAGCTGAGTTTGGCTAAAATCTGTATCTGCAAGACAACCCAGGTAACCAAGGCCAAACAAACACATCACGTTCAAGTTCTTCACCTTACAGGGTGTGAGGGATCTTTGACACGTAAAGTAACAGTCGTGAAGGGGTTCTTTCTCCTCCTCTTAGAGAATGGAGATGTGATTTCTGTCGCCGGTTCAGACTTCTAAATTCAGTTCAGCGATGTTGGTTATCTTTAAGAGAGATGATTCAGTGTGTATGTCTCGTTGTCCACCTTGTTTCCGCATCTTTTTGCTCCTCTGTTCAAAACTTTTATCAGAAAATTTTCAAGAAATCCCCATCCACCTTCTTCCCTAGAATTCTCAGAGAGATAAACAGAGTAAGACAGTGAAAGGGTTGAAAATCTAGATAAAAGTAACAGGTCTTGGGAAGAAAGCGGCCGAAACTCCGGTTAGAAGGATGAGACAGCGGTGAGTTTGGTGAACGACGGAACTTTGGAGCCGGCGAAAAGAGCTATTTTGGAAAAGTCAATTCAAAAAGAAGCCTATTTGCAGCTTGTTAAAGCTTTAACTTTGGCTAAATTTGTGAAAAGTCAGAGCCTAATAGTAGTTCACAGAGGAGAGAGACAAAGGTTGGGGCTTTGCCTTGGTATTCGGGCCTGGGAGCGAAAAAATGCTCTCTCTCTCTCTAACATCTCTCCTTTGTTTAGAGTTTTTTTGGCCACTCAAAAGTAGATTAGTTAACCTACATTTTTACCAAAAGAAAGAGCTCAGTCATATTAGTACTACCATGGAGCTAAGACAGTTGTGTACAACCAACCGTCATATGTTAAATTTCTTCACCGGTTGTTTCTACGCATGTTTTTATTTCCACTATCTTCTTTTCTGTAGCTCCTTTTTTCTCCTTCAGCTCCATAATCTTGCCTTTAAACTCGGCCAATGCGTCTTCAATCTTATGTTTTTGGTTCTATTCTGCTTCTATCTTCTTCTCTAGACATTTTATTTTCTCACCTTTTTTGGCTCGTCCAACTTGGAGAGACACTACTTTGTTAATAGGTGACTGAGGCATTGCCACGTCAAAAGTGTGCTTCTCTAGCTCTGAAAAAGAGCTATTGAGGTTAATAACTCTTCTTGAGGAATCATCGACTTGTATATCTTTGATTTTCTCTAATAATCCATAGAAAGTTACCATCATACCAACTGCCGACCACTCTCTGATATCTTTTTTAGCCTCCACCAGCGAACTGAAATGAGGACTTTGTGGTACTATTTTGTACTCTTCATTTGCTTCGTATTTCTTCCAAAACGATGACTTCTTTGCAAAAGGAAAAACCATTAGTGTATCTTCTGCTACTGGTGTTTCCACATCAGTATCCATCACATTTGGAATCAATTCATATTCTTTCGGGCATGACTTCTCTTTTTCTTCTCTTTTCCTTTTTCCATTCTTATTTTTCTCCTCAATTGACTGTCCAAATGATTCCTTATCTTCTTGCATATACCCCAATTTTCTTTCAATTTTGTTAACCTGGAACATGGTTTACACAACAATTGATCGTTCATCTTTTTTGGCCATCTCAAAATAAAGAATAGTTTTGCATCCTACACAAGCTAATGGATTTTGTATTTCATTATAAAAAACTCTTGGCTTGGAGCATTGTTATTGAGATATTGATTTGATCCCCCAGTTTCTTGAATCCATATGCAGTAAGAATCGTCAAAAGTTGTGTTACCAGCAGCCATGTGAATATCATGCATCAACTTCTCGTTGAATCCCTGATTTGCCAAAAATGCTTCCTTTAGTGCCATATGTAAATCCCCAGGGTTGCAACCTTGCAGTTCATACCGGTCTTGGAACCTGGCAACATAATTCACAAAAGGGAAGATCGTTCCTAACCCATGCATAATCCCTTTCATTCTCGTTCCCAGTGTGACCAAAGAACATAACACAAGCTATCTCTAGTGTAGATGTGAAATGTTTTAATCTGACACATCAGAACATTCATGCACTCAAGCAAACATTCCCAAGAGCTTGGAAAATGGAAGGAAAAATAACAGCTCGTGTAGATGGTGTAGCTGATATATGTTCCCTGGAATAAGCTACAAATTATCAAACTATCATTCCTTTGTTAGTGTAGATGGTGTCTCATCGATACCGAAAAGATCTCGATTAATCGATTCGAGTTATGCTCGTCGTATGTTGGTCGCTATCGCTTCTTCGAACCTTGATAGAAGTGGTCTTGCTTCTTTAGCCTAGGCGACGGAGAATGAACTATTTAATTTTGTTCTTCTTCCTTGATCATTGTTTTCATGTCAATCATCTTCTCCCACTACTAATTTCTGACTCAATAACCTTCTTCATTGGTTTCAATGAGATTGTTCTGATGAATCTTCTTTGCCATTTTTTCAAATTGAATAGAACTTTTCAATAAATTTTTCTCAAAGAAGGCGTTAATTGTTGAATCAAGAATTGCATTAAGTATATACTAGGCAATTTGACTTCGAGTTCGTATTTGAAAAAGTTAGATGTTTAAAATAGAAATTTTACAAGAAGTTGAGCTCTTCTACAAATCAGACTAACTCATTATTCATTTGTTACTACGAAGTAACTCAACCATTCGGCGAGTCTCTCATGAATATTGATATCTTGTTGTGTTTGAATGCTACTTTGGAGGTTGAATCCCTCTTATTTATACTAGTTTTGAGTAGATTGGTCGTCTAGAACGAACTTTCTAATAGACTTAAACTTTTTTTTGTCAATTCTCTTGTTCAGTCAATGTTACGGTCGTCGTCCACTTCAAATAAAATTTTGTTTTGTATAAGGGCGAAATTGAATGTTAGGTTAAGCACTTCCTAAACTTTTAATTCTCAATCCAACACCAAAGATGCTTATATTATGTTCACAAATGACAACAAAGATTGGAACTGAGAAGCTTTTCTTTTGAATCCTTTAATGGATTCAATTTTGTCTTCTTTTGAATTTTGTTGAACCTCATCTAAGTTGATACAAATTAATTTATCTTCTCAAAATAATAAGAGGCATGGCTATATTTGATCGTAAAGTTGTGACAAAATGATTTTGGATTTCGGAATACTAGAATTATATTTTAAAAATATTGAAAACTTATTTTTAACATTTTTGAAAGAGATAACTAATTTATATTAACATTCTTAAAAAAGAGAACTAAAAAACTTATGTGATATGAAACTAAATCTTTAATCTTATTTGTTCTACAAAGTGAACTAATTATGCACCATGATGACAAAACACATTAACTAAATGAGGAGAAAGAAACAAAACATGGGCATGCTTTAAGCTTATGTCTTTTCTAATTATGAAGGGAGATAATTGATTTTACTCCCACACCTTCACAACTCACAAACACAACTAAAGTCTAACCAAATGGTTAGGTTTATTCATAGAGAGGATATACAAAAAAAAAAAAATTATATGCTCCATTATCCGTTCTGTATTTATTAACTATATAACTTTTTGATATGCTTTGATTTGAAAATTTAGAGGTGAACATTCAGATTTTCTGATTGGGTATGTGTTCAAAATTTCAGATTCAGAGTTTTCGGGTATAGGAATTTACCACCCATATAAGATCTAAAATTTTTCGGATCAAGTTCGGATTCGGGTCAATCAACACTATAAAAATTGATTTATGTCCAAAATTTTGAACTCCAATAGGTTTATATGTACCCAAAATTAATTAAAATACCTTAAATCTATAAAACCACAAGAAATTATTAAAAGTACCCAAAATTAGTTAAAATGTTAGTATAGCTTTTGGATTTATGTCTTCACAAACCATTCTTTTCCAACTAACGACACAAAAACATTTCGAGAAAAAAAATTGCTAATAGATTTTAGTAAAAAAGTTGAATTAACAACAATTTTTTCTACCTAAATCCTAAAATTCACATACAAGTTAAAGTTAGAAAGTGTTTTTTTAATATATCAATTTGAGTTTTCTGATACCCAATCGGGTATCGGGTTGGATCGGATTCGAAACGGAAATTTAAAAATTATTAGCCTAAAACCTATTCAGATAATTGAGATTTTAGAATCGAGTTCAGTTCGAATTTTTTCAAGTCGGATTAAGTTCAATTTTCGGGAAATATGTCCACCGGCCACCCCTATGAAAATTTATGGATATCTAGACTTCCACATATCCCAAAGCATGAACACGCTTATAATTGATGCACCGATCAATTTTGCTGATTTTGTTAGGCCATAAAATATATACAAAATGATCACCATCGAGTCCATAAAATATAAATGATGCACATCTGAAGTTTTATGAAAAAAATTAAATTGATCATATTAAGAAGGAAATTTTTTTATAGCACTTTGTAAATCATAAAATAATATTGATGTTTTGAGAATAAAAAAATAAAACATTTGAATGAACATTATGTAAATAGGGTGGTTGAGAGGTCTTGAAGCACTCTAAAAAATGTTCAAGATCATTAGTTTGAAATTTTTGGATAAAATAATTTCTGCTTTAAACATGTATTAACAACAGTTGGTTCTCGACAAAAGAAGAAATTATTGTTCAAAAGTTATGGACTCCAACAATAAATATATATATATATATATATATATAATGTAAATATAATATTTGTTTCGGTTTCTCGATCTTTGGTCCGGATTCTATTTATCGTTTTTTTTGGATCATGGAGATGTTGTTTAGGTCGTCCTTCGCCCCTTTTAATTTCGGTTGTTGTGACTTCCCCAAGTTCTATTTCAGTCTTCTCTGGTGGTTGGATGCTCCTAGTGGTGCCCGTTCTTTTCTTCGAGGATCAACTCCCGTCTTTCATTTGTCTGCTCAATCAGGCGCTTATGCAACTTCTCCTTCTCGTCGGTTCCTCTTTTCGTTGGGAAAAAATGTTTGATCCTCTTCGATTAGTTTCCGCCGGCTATGTCTGCTCGCGCATGTTGTGGAGTTGTTGCCTTTTCGTTTGTATTTCTCGTTTTGTGTAGTGTTGTATGTTTTCTCCAGAAAAGTATATTTTCGTTGTGGTGTATTTTTGTAAGTGTTACCCTAATTGGGAAAAAAATAATAATTTAATTTTAAACTGAACTTTATTTTTACTCCAAAAATGAAAATTGTGAATTGCTCTTTCAAGTGGAAAATGAAATCGGGTTAGAAAAAATTTATTCCTAATTGAAGTTTCGGGTATTTTTTCAATACCACTTTTTGAAAATTGGTTCCAAAAATATTACCATCTAAATTATTTCAAAACTTCAAAAGAATTATTTGTATAAAAACCCCAAAAATATAAAATAATTTTAAAACTTTAAATTTAAACATTAAACTTTCAATACTAAAAAATTCAACTTTTATGTTTATGGTAACTTAGAGAAAAAAACAATTTAATAGTATTATTGTAACAATTATGAATCCATGATATTGTTGAACATAAATTTATTTTTGTAGTATTTTATAGAATTACACGTAAAATATTATTCTAAATTAGAATTGGGTTAAAAGTTTTTTTTTAAAGTAATAAATGAGAGATGGTATTACTAGTACACCGTGCAAATGGGGAAAATAAATGGTTTTGGAACAAAGGTCAAATAATTTTCACCAATGTTGCTTGTTTTCATGAGAGAACCAAAAGAAAACTGAAAGTAAAATGTATCAAAACATTACAAGGATTATAACTCATGAGATACTTCTTCTGATTTCACTCGGCTCTAGACTGACCAGCTCGAGAAGAAAGGATGATACCAACAATAAGACCGTATAGCGCAAGTGCTTCAGCGAAGATGAGAATCAGAATCATTCCCACAAACAGCTTTGGTTGTTGCGCATTCGCTCTGCAAAACAGAAGACACCAGATTACAAAGACAAACATCTTTCTAAGTCGAACAAGAGATGCAAACACATCAACAACAAGCAACGACTATCATATATTGTTTAGTATAAACTAAAAAGTTTCTAACACTCAACAATTAACAAAGCCAAAGTAAAGACTTTAAGATAGCAACTCAAGACAGAGTCTTTTCTGGACGGTGCTTAGCTCTCTCATGATACAAAATCAATCACAAACACTACATTTCTATTTAAGTTCATCACCTGATCATTAAATTGCGGCTCTTACCTAGTAATTGTGAAACAGACTCAAAGTACCAATAAAGAATCTAGATTTGACAGAGAGTTATAAGTTATGTTCTGAAAGTTCAACATCTCTTAGTACATTGACTACTAGATAGGAGTCAGGAGATGAACAATCACTCTATAGATCATATTCGATGGAGAAAGACAGAAATTTGATAGAAAAAGGGATTTTTCTTATTTACCTAACACCGGCGTCACCGACGATTCCAATAGCCATACCGGCAGAGAGACCGGCGAGACCACAAGCCAGACCCGAAGAGAGATGAGCATAGCCATCGAAGAGATAGTAAGACTTGGCCTTAGGGTTAATTCCAGTACTAATGATGACAGCGATGATCAGACCATAAATACCTAAAACACCAGCCATAACCACCGGAACAATCGATTTCATCACAAGCTCTGGTCTCATCACACCCATCGACGCCACACCAACCCCGCTCTTTGCCGTCCCGTACGCTGCTCCCATACCTGATAAAAGTAGAACCGGATCGGATCATATTAGATCAAAATAAAATTGAAGATCCATTGAATGGGGGTAAATCTGAATTTACAGGAGAAAACGAGAGCGGCGGCAGCGCCAAGGAATCCGAAGAAAGGAGCAGTTTCATCGCCGCTGAAACCTGAAGCCATGGCTCGTCGTGAATTGTGTCTCCGGTGAGATCTGATCGCAAAGAGAGAAAATGTTTAATGATTTGAGAGAAAGAAACCAATCTTATGTCAATGATTGCTTAGTCATCGCCGGTCGCAACTCGCAAATCATCGTATACAATTAAACCGGACTTCAATTAGCTAAACCACCAAAACCAATAAAAACAGCAATTTGGGTCTCAACAAATCAGAGCCAAACCCAGTCCAAGACGGGCAAAAATCATCTTAAAAACCAGCTCACCTTATTCTGATTCTACACTATGCAAGTTTACGAAGGTCCATGCGCAATACAGTTTATACAAAGAGAAAATGCCAAGAATTATCTTTTGTTGCTCTTTAGGAAGTAAAACAAGATTGTCACATGTAGGGTTATGATTGTCTAATCTAGTCTTTAAATACCAAGCTCATTTTCTTTTGTATATCAATTCTGTTTTCGAACAATTAAAAAATTGAAATAATTTGAAGAATGGACACTTTTATGTTTACTAATTTGGAAAATAGGTATGTTTTAATCTTTTTTGTAATAAGGTACTTTAGTCTAATAGAATTACAATCTTATCCTTATATACAATTACAAACAATATTTATTTAATTTAAAATTTGATTTATTTACGTAAATTTAGTTCGCACACGTGAATTAGATTCACTCACATGAATGTGTTCCATGCATGTAAATATTAACACAATTATGTTTCACAAATCAGAACTAAGTACCTTCCATTGAGAATTCGTCTGCAACTTGGAAAGATTATGTGAATTGAAATTTGAATTAGGTATTTTTAGTTTTCCACATCATAGTCACTTTCCAAATATGTAAATATTGATTATAATGTCTAAATATTTGATGTGTTCACTTAAGGTAATGATTAAATAAAATATAATTGTTAAAATAATTATTAAATACATATTTAATAAAAATGAAATATAATTATCAAGGGTATTTTCGGAACAAAATCATTAATGAAACACAAAAATACCTAATTTACAAATTAACTCTAACAAAGTACCTAAAACCTAATTATGTTTCATAAAGTACCTGTTTTGCAAATTAACTCTAAAAAATTTTGTCTTCTTCTCTTTTCTCTATCATGGTATAAGAGCTACTCTAAACCCTCACAAGTTAAGAATGACATATTACCTTTTTTCTTCTAGTGTTCATGTTGGCTGTCACATTAAAGTTGAGTGACACAAACTATCGGTTATGGAAGACTTAAGTTGAATCTCTCCTTAGTAGCCAAAAACTACTGGGTTTTATTAATGGCCTTACTTCAATTCATGCTCGTCAGACCCAGCGAACAGTAAAACATAACAGAGACTATAGACAACCCTGCTTATGAGTTTTGGTTCTATACATTTTCAGCTTGTGAAGTCCTGGATTTTTGGCACGCTAACATAAGATGCTCTTGGTGGTGTATGCAGTCTAGGAACATCTCAAAAAGTCTAGAATGCACTACCCAACATCTACAAACACAGTTCCACCGGGAGAGAGTTTGAGCTCAAAAGGAAGCTTCATCTACTCACCAAGCAAGGTAAGAGCTTCTCTGCATATTTCGTGAGTACACCTCCATCTGTGAACAACTAAGCTGGAAAATCAGTAGACGAATCATCAAGATCTGTGGTTTTCTAATTGGGTTAGGCATAGAATATGACCCAATATCAGCTGTTATACAGAACTCCATGTCTCGTAGTCCCACTCCAACATTCAATGAAGTTTTGTATGAGATTGAAGGCTTTGATACACGTCTTCAGTCACATGATGCTGTAAATGTTACTCCACACATGGCATTCGACACTCAAAACATGACAGACCAAAGTAACTTTCAAAACTGCAATGCTTTTCAAACCAACAACTCTAACTACGGAGGAAGAGGTGTTGGAAACAACAGATTTGGGTCTAACAGAGGACATGGTGGTTACTCATCCAAAGGCCATGGATTCCTTCAGCAGTCTAGTCTACAAAACCAAAACCAAAAGTCCCAAAATACCAATAATCGTCCAAGTTGTCAGATTTGTGGAAGAATAGGGCACACAACCTTAAAATGTTGGAATCGTTTTGACTACAACGATCAAAATGAAGATTTACCTCATAATCTAGAAGCTTTGAATGTCTCTGATAGCTTTGGACATGAGTGGTACCCGGATTCAGGAGCCTCTACTTATGTCACCTCATATGCATCAAATCTGCAACAAGTTTTCCCTTACAAAGGACTTGAATCCATTATGGTGGCATATGATAATTCACTTCCCATTACTCATATTGGCTCTGCAAATCTATCAATTTCCACAAGTAGCTTATATCTCAATGATTTTTTAGTCTGACCATCTGTTAAGAAACCTCTTTTAGCAATGTCAAAATTATGTGAAGATTACCCATGTGGTGTGTTCTTTGATGCAAATAAGGTATACATTATGGATCTTCAATCACTGAAGGTTCTAACCAAGGGTCCAAAGCGTGAAGGTTTGTATGTGCTAGAGAATAAAGACTAGAAGATCTTTTACTCAACTAAGCAACAAGAAACCAATAGTTGTATATGGCATCACAGAGTAGGTCATGCTAGCTCTCAGGTTCTTCAGCATCTTCACAACAACAAGTCTATTTCAATTAATAAAGGAAGCTCCAACTCAATATGTGAATCATGTCAGATGGGCAAGAGTATGAAGTTACCCTTTTCAGTGCAGTTTCAGTTGAGCCTTTGTCCAAAGTTCATTGTGATCTTTGGGGGACTTCTCCAGTTGCTTCTATTCAAGGATTCATATAATATGCAGTTTTTATTGATGATTTCTCTCGCTTCAGTTAGGTATTTCCCCTGAGATTAAAATCAGACTTTTATGACATGTTCATTCTATTTTAAAAACAAGTAGAAAACCAATTTGACAAAAAGATCAAAATCTTTCAAAGTGATGGAGGAGGAGAGTTTACTAGCAACAAATTCAGAAATCATCTTGCAAAATGTGGAATAAGTCATCAAGTATCATGCCCATATACTCCATAACAAAATGGCATGGCTGAATGAAAACATATACATCTAACTAAGTTAAGTATGTCTATGTTATTTCACAACAATGTTCCTCTTTAGTATTGGGTTGAAGCCTTCTATACAGCTAACTACTTATCTCCTACCATCATCTTCCCTGCAACACAAAACTCCATATGAAACCTTGTTTCTCAAACAGCTTGTGTACACAACACAAAGAGTTTTTGGAAGTGCCTGTTATCCATGTCTCAGACCTTATATTGCACACAAAATTGAACCAAGATCGCTTTAGTGTGTTTTCCTTGGATACAATGCATCCTACAAAGGATATAGTTGTCTCTATCCTCATATTGGTCATGCATATATCAATAGGCATGCTATATTTGATGAAGATTTGTTTCCATTCCATGACAAGTACTACAACAAATTAATGAAGGAGTGGACTTCTTAGAAACTTACAGTCCACTTGTAAGAACTACTACGATTAGGGATGTTCTTGGTGTTGTTATATCTAAAAACTGATCAATAACCCAATTAGATGTAAAAGGTGCATTTTTACAGGGTGATTTACAAGAAGATATCTACATGGCTCAACCACCTAGCTTTCAAGATCCAAGATTTCCATCTCATGTCTGCAAATTAGACACAATCATTTATGGTTTTAAACAGCTCCAAGGGCCTGGTTCAACAAATTCAGTTCATTCCTTCTTGAATATGGATTTTTCTGTAGTAAAGTTGATCCATCTCTCTTTATTTATCAGCAAAGCAACATAACCTTGGTTCTTCTCTTGTATGTTGATGATATTGTCTTGACAGGAAACTGCAATCAACAACTGAAACATCTGGTCAAAGCCCTCAATATAAAGTTCAATATGAAAGATCTTGGAGCACTACACTATTTCCTTCGTATTCAAGTGCAATACACATAAGATGGTATGTTTCTCAGTCAAAAAAGTATACATAAGATACAATCTATCAAGCAGGAATGTTTGGATGCAATCCAATAGGCATACCTCTGCCATTGGTAATGCGTGCATCAAGAGAAGATCATACCTTATTTGAAGAACCTACTTATTTCAGAAGCCTTGCAGGTAAATTACAGTATTTGACCCTGGCCAGACCTAATATTCAATTTGTAGTCAACTTTTTTTGGTCAAATAATGCATTCACCAACAATGAGTGACTCAATCTTCTAAAGAGGATTCTGAGATACCTTCAAGGCACAATCAATTTTGGTATAAAGCTTTAAAAAACAGGTTCATTAACAGTTTCAGCATTCAGTGATAGCGACTGGGCATGTTGTAAAGATATAAGAAGATCTACCACATGTCTCTGCACTTACATGGGTTCAAATCTGGTTTCTTAGAGTTAAAAGAGACAACAGACGGTCTCAAGATCCTCAACAGAGGCAGAGTACAAAGCACTCACATAAAAAGCAGCATAACTAACTTGGCTAGCCAATCTGTTAAAGGAACTCAATTTGTCTTAATCAGAACTAGCAGTGCTTCACTGTGATAATCTTTCAACAATTCACCTTTCAAAAAATCCATCATTTCATTCAAGAACCAAGCACTTTGAATCAGATTGGCACTACATACGTGAAAGAGTATCACTTGGTTTCATAGAGACAAGACATGTACCAGCAACTCAACAAACATCTGACATTTTTACTAAATCACTACCAAGACCAGTGTTCATATCACTTAGAGACAAACTTGGTGTTGGTCCCCTACCTAACACAANGGGGGGGGGGGGGGGGGGGTAAAGCAGCAACTTGGGCCTCAACAAAATCTGAACCAAGCCCAGTCCAATACAAGACAAAAATCAGCTCAAAAACCAGCTCACCTTACTCTGTTTCTACACTTTGCAATGTTTACATAGGTCCATGCACAGTACAATTTGTAAAAAGGGAAAATGCCAAGAATTATCCCTTGATGAGCAGCCGCTTTGCAGCTCTACAATCCCTAGGTAGTCAAGACAAGATTACCACATGTAGAGTCATGACTGTCTAAGATAATCTTTAAATACCAAGCTCAATTTTTTTTTGTAAATCAACTATGTTTTCGAACAATAAAAAGTTGTCTTCTTCTCTTTTCTCTATCAACCAACTCATATATTATCGAAGACCCAAAAAATTATGGCATGCATGAATCTGAGAAATATATAAGTAAGTTTTGTATTCAATTTAGTAAGACTAATGATATCTTTTTAAAATATTTTATCATCTCATTTAGGATCACTTGTTTAAATGGGTGGAAGAAACTTTTTTCGAAGAGGTATTCATAAACTCGAGATCATTAAATATGAATTGGACAATGTAAAATATGAGGTTGAGGGGTTAAAATTTATGGCGCGAGAATTGAAGATAGATCGTTTTTTCATGAAAGGGAATGTGTTGAAGTCACATGTCATAATCAAGTGCCTCTTGATGTACATTTCTTCATGTTTGTGGCTATTATGTATCTTCTCAACAATGTATTTGGTGAAGGCAAGATGTTTGATGTTTTATAGCATTTAAATGAGTAAGATATGGTGAGGGTACTTTTATGCATTGTATGCTAGTAACTTTATGTTGTTTTTGATGACTTAGGTTGATTTTTTAATGTCCATGAATGAGAGTGATTTTGTGTTTAAAAGTAACTTTTTGGTTTATAATGAGCTTCTATTGAATTAAAATAATAGTAATTTTATGATTTTGTGAGCTTAAATATGTTTAAACAAAGCTCTAACCTTCCAAAAGTTAATACCTAAGTCATAGCTCATAACCATCTTTAAACATAAGTAGATAGTAACAACTTAGTTCAAAGAAAACTTTGTTCAAACGCATGACTAAAAATAAAAATAATATTGTTCAAATACTTAACCAAATCCGAAAACAACAAACAAAATAAAATATATAATATGTCTCCTTACATGAACTTCAAGCTTGTGATTGGCTATGTGAGTGAAATCTTTGTAGTTGATGACCTTGTGATAGTTGTCCTTCTAAATGTTGCCTCTGTGATTGTGGTGATGCTTCTTCCCTACAAAGAAAAGCAGTAAGCAAGTAGTGAGAAAAAAACATGAACTTAAGAAAGCATTGACACAATGAAATAAACTTAATCATACTTATGAATTTTTTGCTTGCATGTGATAAGAGAGATTTTTCATTACCAATCCCCTTACTAATCGTTTGTAATATAGAAAG
>OVBE01005301.1:6393-21997 GCA_900406425.1 Iberis pinnata | reverse complement strand
AGAATCCAGAAACAGCACTTGCTCCTGTCATAAGGAACATAAATCAGTCACAACAACAAATGTTAAGGATTCTTATCTAAATCATCAGAAAGTATTCTTAAGGATGGGCTCAAGGTTAACCTCAAATGAGTAACTTACTTGAATGATCCAAGACGGGCTGTGGTGTAAGTTGCTTGTCTAAGCAAACCAGCTGAGAATCCCTATAGAAAAAATTCACGTCAAATAAACTCACAAGACATATATATATATAAATCAATTCTCTGAGTAACTAGAAATGTAGACATCAAATACAACAGTAAAGAGCTATTGAGAATAGTTTAGTGGGTTTTAAGTATATGAGTTTGTTGTATAGGTTTATTTCCCTAAGTATAAATACCTAAAAACTCTCACTTCTAAATTAACCAATTCAATATATTGTTTCATTCATCTCTTTACATGGTATCAGAGCCGAAAAAGGCTTGAAAAATTCTGTTGAGATAAAATCTCAAAATCATCAATGAGATATCGAAATCAAGGTGTTGTGTGTTCTTATTGCTCAAAGTATGGACATGATATTCAATCTTGTTATAAACTGCAAAGCTATCCTGATTTGTAGCTGCAGAAATATGGAGAAAACAGAAGGAACGATGGTTTTCTCGATGAATCGATGAAAAATCTTATTTAATAATATAATAAAGAAGGTGAATCCGAGATAGTGAACATTTGAAGACTTCTATCAAAACTGTAATGAGAAAATTGTTTGAGGAGTATGCTACTAGACTTGGTTGTACAAGATCCTCATGTAGTGGAGGCAACATAAGTAAAAATGCAGAGTCAGAGCAGGATACCAGTATGTTATTTGATTTATCAAATGATGATGGTTATGAGAGGCTTGATTCCTTGTATACATAGATGGAAGATGAGTCTGCATATGAAGAGTCAAGTAGTGAACTTGACATTTACTTGCTGGAAATAACAGTTTCAAGAGCCAAAAACAATATGGGGTTAGACTTTGATATCTTAGGCTGGTGGAAGCACAATACTATTACATAACTTATCTTATCTGAGCTTGCAGGAGATGTTCTTGCAATTCAAATATCCTTGGTTGCTTCAGAGTCGGCTTTCAACACAAGTGGTCGTGTATTAGACCTTTATAGAAGCTGTCTAACACCTTTCATGATTGGTGCTTTGATTTGCTTACAACAATGGTTGAGGAATTCAATTCAAAGTGAAAAACAAGCAAACATGATCCAAATGATTGAAGAACTAGAGTTTCATGACTTCATAGGTTCATAAACTAATCTACACTCTGCAAATTAGTTGTACTTATATGATTTAGTGAGTTTTGTTTTAACAGTTCAATTCTTTTGTTGTTTTGCAGCTGATGGATTGATGAGACAAGGTGCAACCTAAGATCCTGAAGTTCAAAACCTCTCCAGTCTGCGTATGAAGGTAATTGTTCTTTGTGTATTTACTTGTTTTGCATTTGATGGATTAATGACAGATGATGCAGTCTTGTTGTTATTGTTGTCTTCAATCTGTCTAGTTTTGTTGTATAACATGTAGTCTTGTATTGTTGGTTCTCAATCTGATATACTCACCTTTCTAATTTCAGGTTGATGAGATTGGCCAGGCCTAGTTTTATGTTTTATGTTTTGAATTAAGAACATATACTTGTAAGTTTGTAAGTTTGTAATTGTAATTGTATTTGTATGTTTGTGCTTTGTTGATGTTTGTAAAACTGATAAAGTAGTTATGTTTCAAACATATTTTAAAACAGGTTTTGAATCATATTTTTAAACAGGTTTTGGTATCGGAAATCGATTATTTTGGTTCTCAGAAACCGAAATAACTATTTCGGTTTAGTTTCGGTTATTTCGGTTTCGGATTTTTTGGAAAAATGTGAAAAAACCGAAAATACTGATACCCGAACCGATCCGAACCAAATTAAATTCCGATTCAAAATCGGAACAATTCTCAAATTCCAAATAACCAAAAACCAAAATTTCCGACCTGTTTTGACCCTAACTGAACTGAATCGCATGCCTACTTTTTATGGTTCGGCTCATGAACTTTGCTTTATTTTATAAAATGTATCTTAATTCATATTAGCGATGCAACCCAGGCCCAAAAATTTTGTTGAATGGTTTTAAATTCTTTTTTTTTTATCTATATTGCATTAATATAATAAAGTTTACAAAAGTACAATTTTGTTTAGAGCATATGTTACTTTCATCTATATTGCATTAATATAATAAAGTTTACAAAAATACAATTTTTTTTAGAGCATATGTTACTTTAGCTTTATAAGAATCTTCTCTTATATTAAGATGTCTTGGAATATGCCAAAAAGATAGTACATTTCAACATGATGCAAAGCTTAATATATCAGCTATATAAGTAGATAGACTTTGTGTTATTTCTCTTGAGGAAGCCTTCTGAATTGCACCAACAATGCAATTGATAAGTTGTTGTGAGTTTGAGAATACAGTGAATGCTCTAAAATCAATACGATTAAGCTGTAGCAGAGCTTCAAGAACAGCCAAACATTATGCTTGTAAAGGCGAGCTTTTTGGAAATGAAGATGCAGAACCACAAATAAGCATTCTATCTCCTTGACAAAAGATCCATCCAAAACCAACTATATCTTCTGTAGACTTCAGTGAAACATATGTATCAACATAATAAGCATTAGGATCAATAGCAGAAGAAAAAATATGTTGCTTTGAGTTGGATCTAATATCCCTATGAGGATGTATTAGCTGTTGTTGCACATGATGCCATAATTGGTAATATGAGAATTTCTTCAAAATTAACTATGGAATTGGCCAACGTCTTGCATTAAAGATCAAATCATTACGTGATTTACATATGCGTCATAAAAGAAATGGTGCAATTGAATAGCGTCGATCATCTATTCCTCGAGGTTTTAGTGATAAAACTTGTGCCAAACAGATTATTAGGCAGAGATTGAAATGGAAATAAATTCCATATATCTCTAGAAATTCTGCGACCAAATAATAAGTGATTTGCAGTTTCATCAGCTTTTCCACATAGTTGATAGCTTACATCCAGCCTAATGCCTTTGCGTTGAAGAGCATATCCCACAGCCAAACCATTGTTCACCAGTCACAAAAGAAAGTGATGCAGCTTTCGTGGTATCTTCAATTTCCATAAGGATTTAATAACATATGAGGTAGATTCTTATTGTGAATTATATAAAGAGCATAAAAGATGATACCCATTCTTGCAGTATATTATCCTGAAGCTGTTAACGTCCATGTGGGTTGATCTGGATGTTGAAACAAGGATAGTTTGATCCTTTGTACTGCGACTGCATCTTTCAAACAAAGATGCCTATGAAGTGCATTGAGAAACCATGTTCTACCATGAGGTATAAATAATTGATCCACTGTTGCATTGAGTTACATTGTGCTTGAGTAATCTGAGTTGGGACATAAGTATATTTTGGGATCGAGTTAACTCTCCATATTCTGATTGATTTCCCATCACCCACTATCCAACGTAGTCCTGACTGAATTAGGTTGATTTTATGGACGTTGAAATCCAAAAAATAATTTTAAAAATATATTTTTATGAGGAATTTGACGATTTTCGTGTAAATAAGGAAAGAAACAACAACTCAAATTTTGTATGAAATGGATTTTGTATTGAACGAGAACGAATTAGCTTTTTTGCTTGTGTTTACATATGATAAAAGAATATATGAGTAAAGTTTGAAAGATGGCCAAAAGATCCTCTTCTCCTTGCTCATTTTTCTATTTATACATCTCAAGCCGTTTCTAATTCTAGCTGGGACTTCGGGACTCCTCGGGCTTTTATTCTGATTTTTCTACTAAGTTCTTATCTCCTCACTCCTACAATCTTGGCGTATCCCTAGAAGTTCTGAATGGTTAAGGTTTGGTATTTTTTACTCAGGTCGTACCCACTTCGACCTCAGCCATGATGCGTGATGGGTGTTCTATCATCCTTCGATTTGCTCAGGTGGAAATATCTTTCCAGTCAATCCTTTTAGGGCTGATACATGTTGAGCTAAATAATATAATATCACTTTATAAGGTGAAATTCTGCTGTGAGGATTCTAACACCAACAAATTCATCTGTGTAAACTTCTCTAAGCGTGACTTAGACGTGACCCCAATTAAGTTGAGAGGAGATCAGTGGAAGAATAATGCTTTACTTTAAAAACTTGACTCAACAATGAACCTGGATTCACCAATAATCTCTAAATCTGCTTTGCAACCAGTGTTATGTTGAAGTATTGAAAGTCCCTAAACCTCAGGCTTCCTGCTTGCTTTGCTCTAGTCACCTTATCCCAGGATATTCAACAAATTTTCTTTGATGTTCCTGAGGACCACCAGAAATCCCTTACTAATGAGGTCAACTTCTTGACAATTGAAATAGGTAGTAAAAACAGCTCATTTCATAAGATGGAATGGCTGTGGCAATAGACTTCAGAAGCACATATTTACTTGCCATTGAAAAGAGCTTTGATGTCAAGGATTGAATCTTATGTTGAACTCTCTGAGTGAGAGAACTGAATAGGGAAGCTTTTGATCGATTGATTATCTCTAGGAGTCCCAGGTATGCCCATACCCCCAACTTTTTGGATTCTTGAAAGAGATTGAATATGTATTTAAATTTTTGGAGTACAATGTTTACTAAACGTTATTGTAGATTTTTGAAAATTCACTTCTTGACCTAAATATAGTCGATATTGGTCCAAAATACGTTGGATATGCATATACTCCAATTCATCAGCTTTACAGGAAGTAATGAATCATCTGCAAAAAAAAAGGTGAGATATAGAAGGTCCATTACTGCTTACTCTGGATCCATGAATGCCTCCACTTTGAACCTTTTGTTGAATTATATGAGACAAACCTTTTGTACAAATCAGGTACAAGTATGGAGATATTGGGTTCCCTTAGAGAATTTCATGACTTGGTTGTATATTTCCAACATGCACTCCATTAATTAGCACATAATAGGTGAGTGAGGTCAAACAAATCATTATCCATCGATACCACCTATCTGAAAAACCAAGTTTTGGCATAATGAAATCCAAATAAGGCCACTCCACTTTATCAAATGCTTTATTGATGTCCAACTTGAGTGCCATATATGGATGCACTCTTTTTCTAGTCATTAGTGAATGTAGCAACTCATGTGCAACTAAAACATTATCTGTGATTTGTCTATCAGGGATGAATGGTGACTGATTCACATATATTATTGAATGGAGATAGGGTTTCAATCTATTAGCTAAGATCTTTGATATCAGCTTATAAGCAACATTAGCTAAGTTGATTGGTCGGTAATCCTTAGGTGATTGGTGTTTAACTAGTCTTTGCAACATGTAGACTCAGTCAAATATATCCAAAAGATCAGAAAACAGATATAATTTAATATTCCTGAAAATACAACAGGTAGGCTAGACGAGGCTATTTAATTCTAGCTTTTGATACTAACTTTCTTTCACTTTGGCTATAGGTGCTTGTTAATAAGGATCTTTTATCTTTCCGGTCACTGTGTATCTTCTGTGTACGAGGTCTCCTTGTCTCCTATCAAAATTATGATGACCTTGACAGACGAGGTCGTCAAGTAGACGTGGCGACTTGGAAACGCTTATGTCAACTGATTCAATAGTCGGGATACTTTGATGTTATCTTATGATCGTACTTTTTCCCCGTCGATACCGGCGATACCTCTCCTCCTTTTTCCAACCCCCTCTTTAGTTCCTCTGACATCCTATTTATATTGATCCACCTCTGACTCGACCCCGTCATATCATGAACAGTGACGAGGTCTATGTGTCTTTAGTCGGATCGGACCTTGCTTTGTCGGGCTTACGCCCTTCTTTTGGGCCTTAATTATTTATTCTTGTTGGGCCTCAGNCCAACAGTTTCCCCCCCCCCCCCCCAAGTCGGCTAAAGATTTATGTCGACTAAAACTGTCTAGCCAAGGCCTTGACATTGTGCTTAATATTCGACGAGGTGAAAGACACCGTGATTAATTGACAAGATAAGAACTCATCGTGACTGATCGATGAAGTAAGATACATCTTGAGTAGTCAACAAGGTGAGGATACACCATGGCTAACCGACGGGGTAAGAAACATCTTGATTAATCGACGAGGTAAGAAGCATCTTGATTAATCGACGAGGTGAAAACTCACTATGATTAATCGACGAGGTAAGGAACATCTTGATTAATCGACGATGTGAAAACTCACCATGATTAATCGACGAGGTAAGAAGCATCTTGGTTAATCGATGAGGTGAAAACTCATCGTGATTAATCGACGAGGTGAAAACTCACCGTGATTAATCGACGAGGTGGAAAAGTTCGTTTACATGGGTTACGAAGCATGTTCTCTTTTGGGAATAGGCGACCCTTCAAATTCTACGTCAGCCCTTATAAGGGCCCCTCCTCCTTTTATGCTTTCATCCTTCTCATGTGCTCACAAGTACCACTTCTCTCCCAACTCTCTTCTCTTTCTCTCTCTAGATTTACTTTTTTCCTTGCATTTTTGTCTGTTATTGTGCCGTTTTTTTCGTCATCGACCAATTTTCCGTTATTGTATACTCCTTTTCTGGCGTGCCGACACGTAATGTCCGGTGAAGTTCCGCTTTTATCCATCAAGGAAGAAGTTATGTCAAATGAGATGGGATCGACGACGAGGTCAAAAAATCTGGGAATCGTTCACCAATCGACTAGTCCCGAAGTAAACGCTCCCGACCATTTAGCAGTCGTCGTGGCGTCATCTGAGGAAGAATATATTCTCCCAATCATAGAATCGAGGCCATTCTGAGACGAGGCAGGTCCATTGGACGTCGTCCTTGAAGACGGCGACTATTATACTGGATCAAGCCCATCGAAGATGAGGCATGAGTCGTTGGCTGCATTCTGCATTCTGTGTGGAATAGAGGACACTAACCTCGAATTCAGGATCCCACAGTTCTTCGAGCGGTCGTGGTCACCTCCAGAGGGATACTTTAATCTCTTTGAAGACTATTTCTCCAACGCGAAGCTTTGGTTTCCCTTGCCAAACCTCCTGATGTCGTTTTGTGCTTGATGATGTATGGCTGTTTCGCAGCTTTCGACTGCAGCCATACGAAATATAACTGCAATTCTGCTTCTGGGTAGTGAAATAGGGATAAACATTTCTATATATTTTTTTGACCTTCTAGAGACCATTCATAAGGTATACAAGGTCATGAAGAGTGGCGATCACTCCCTTAATTTTGACACTGAATTCTTTTACGTGAGGATGGGACCGAAGTATACACTTCTCACCGTGCTAAGAGCAAAGTGTGGGATTGGAAGAGGCGGTATTTTTCGTTAAGATTAACGATGCGGCAGTTCCTGACTTAGGACGGGAATTTTTACATGATTGGGCTCTAGAAATTGGTAGTGATTCGGCTATTGAAGGTGCCATTACTAATGAATAGCTAATTTTCTATGTTTTTGTTGCAGATAAACCGTTTCCCTTTGAGGCTTTTCTTGACTGCTTTTTGGATTCGGTTGAGAAACTGTCTAAAGATTCGATCCTCAAGTGGCCGGAAGTTGATTTGGAGCGAGTTAGACGAAGTTTAGCGCGTATTAGCACTGGTGAGTTTTCCCTATTAATGTTTTTAGGTTTTTAATCGTAATTCTTCACATTATTGTATTTTCAGTTAGATGAGACCACTTCTCTTATCCTTCGAAGCTGAGAATGTCGTCCGACTTTCTGAAGAATTTGAGAGAGAGCTTGCTGAAGACTCAAGCTAAAACTAGTATCCCGAAGAAGGATACTAAAGCCGAGGCAGGGGCTGGAAAGAAAGCACCTAAAAACCGCCAAAAATGGGTGCTTTGGTGACTACGGCGAAGGCGGCTATAGATGCCAGGAAGAAGGAAAAATCCAAGGAACATGTTGAACTATCCGAACAACTTCAAGAGAAGCTCGGCTTACAAGCTGCTGCGGCGAAAGCCAAGGGTAAAGCGCATGCCGGTCTCAAGGAATCGAAGAAGAGGATTGCGGCGGGAGAAATGAAAGGCACGAAGACTGAAAAGGTTGCATCTCAGCCGACTGACCCAAGTAAAACTATAAACCTAGAAATTGAGAGTACCCCGGCTGACGGTGAAGTCGACATGTATGTTGACATTGAGTACTTATTCGATGATGACGCTGATCAGGATGACGAGGCTACTTTGCGAAAGAGACCTCGTCGAGCCCCAATCCCTTTTTCATTTTCCTACCCGGATGCAACCGTATTGGTCAACGACGTTGATGCCTGCGCCGAGCTGGTCCGTCAAATACCAGGGCTCAACCGCCCTGTACCCAGCGTTGCCAACTCAGCCTCCCCAGACCTTTTCAAAACTTATTCCTCATATGATGTTCAAGTAAGTTCCTACTTTTCTATTGCGTCTATTGCGGAATATCTGTTTTTTAGCTAAGTGTTTGTTGAATGCATTTTTTTGCCGCGGCGAACGCAATGATAACAATTTACGACACCAAGCTGCCAAAGTCCTCATCTTCTCTCGACGAACTTCAGAAGATCGTTGATCAGTGTGGTGAAGCTGCGGTGATCGACGCACAGAAGAGGAAGGATTTAGAAGTTGAAGTAGCCCGACTTTGGCTGCAGCTTGACAACTTAAATGAAGAAAATATGCGCCTCGTCGAAGTGGCCAAAAATCAGACGGAGGAGTTCGGAGAAGAGAAGAGTCGTCTTTTGGAGGAGAGTGCCAAATTAAAGGATGAGCTCGCCGTTGTGAAGGAGACTTTGGAAATAGAGAGAGCCGGACGGGATGCCATCATCCTGAAGATAGGGTGGCAAATTCAAGAAAAGTGTGCTTTCTGATTTGAAAGGATTCGACGACACCTTGATAGTCGTAAAGCAGCCGAGACGGCGGCAAAGAACCTTGAGACGATTCAGGGTACGCTCGGCATTATGGGGATCATCAAAGAAATGGGTGGTTCAGTTCCTATAACCGTTGTGGTGAATCTACAGAAAAACCTCAAGACCTGGAAGGAAAAACTAGACGAGATAGAGGTTTTAACTCTATCAGACGAGGACTTGGGCGTTTCTCCAGTGATTAATGAGTCGGGGTCGAATCATGAACTCCTATCTCAAGAAGAAGTCGGATGACTTCGTACAAGCGGGGTCGAAGCATCTACTGCAGAGGCTGTCATGACCAGAACTCCCCCCCCCCAAATGCTCCGGCTTAATCGTTGTTTTACCTTAGAATCATATTTTGTTTCTTTTTACGGAGTCAAAAACTTTTGTTATTTTCCTTTTTTGTATTTTGACTCCTATTTTCGATCCCTTGTATAATCTTGAACCATAATATTTCAACAAGGAATTAACCGACATTTTTGAAGATTTCTTTCGACATTGATAGAATTTAAGAAGCGTCACAGTCTTACTTCTTGGTGAACTCTTTAACCTCGTCTTTGAGCTTCATTCAACGAGGACTAACTTGTTTTAGATAGGCGAGAATTTTATCTCATTTTGATCGATGCGACTTTAAGTCTTTTTTGACCGACGAGGCTTTAGCTCGCTTTAATCAAGGCTTTAGCTTGTTTTTGATAGACGAGGCTTTAGCTCATTTTCGATAGACGAGGCTTTAGCTTATTTTTCGATCGACAAGACTTTAGCTCATTTTTGATTGATGAGGCTTTAGCTTGTTTTTTGATCGACGAGGCTTTATCCCAATATAATCGACAAAGCTTTAGCTCGTTTGGAGTATTTCTTGAGTAACGGTCCACAGGGACCACCTACTCCCCCTTCACAAATGAAAAAAGGATCAAGTAGGATATATGTACATTAGTTTTTATGTTACGCAACTGCGTCTTCTTATATACCGAAGACTGCCTACGTACCCATTTTAGAGGGATCAAGCCAGATGTAGTTCTATTAAAAAAAAAAAAAAAAATCTGAAGTTAGAGTTTAAGATGTCTTCCATTCCAAGGCCGTGGTAGTTGCTGCCCGTCGAGCAAGGTCAATTGGTAAACATTCGACGCGGCTATTCCAGTAACTTGATACGGTCCTTCCCAGTTGCTTCCCAGTATTCCGGCTCCGTACTCCTTAGTGTTATCGAAGACATGACGCAGTACAAGATCTCCGATAACATAATGCCTTGGTCGAACTTGTTTATTGTAATGTCGAGCTGCCACTTGTTGATAGTGTTGCATACGTAAGAGCGCTTGGTCTCGCAATTATTCAAGTTTGTCAAGCCTATCCTGCATCATTTCGTTGTTGAGAGCTTCGTGTTGAGGTAGCGTCATACATTGCAAGCTGTAGACATTGACTTCGGCAGGAATCATAGCTTCGACGCCGTGTGAAAGGGAAAAGGGGGTCGCATTAGTTGATGAGCGAGGTGTTGTACGTTAAAACCACAAGATGCCGTCTAACTCATCTGCCCAACACCCTTTTTTCTTTCTAGGTGTTTTTTAAGACCGTCGACGATGGTCTTGTTAACCGATTCAGCTTGTCAATTACCTTGTGGGTACCATGGCGTCGAATGACTGAGCTTAATCTTCCAGTTCTTGCAAAAACCTTCGAACTTATGAGAACAGAACTGAGTGCCATTATCCGTCATGATCTCATAGGACAGACCGTGACGACAGATGATGTGTTTCCACACAAAGCTTTGGACTTCGGCGTCATGTATTTTAGCATAAGCCTCCGCTTCTACCCATTTTGTGAAGTAATCTATCATGACAAGAAGAAAATTTTTCTGCTTTGAAGCGGGGAATGGTCCAACAATATCCATTTCCCAACGCATAAATGGGTATGGCGGCGTGGATTACCGCAAATACTCAGTCGGTTGGTGACTCGTCGTAGCATGACGCTGACAATGTTCACATTTTAATCAATAGGATTGATAATCTGAGATCATTGCTGTACAAAAATGGTCGTGGTGCTTGATTTTTATTACCAGAGAAAGTCCACCAGAATGATTTCCACAGGCTCCTTCGTGTGTCTCTGCCATAACGCGCCTTGATTCGTCTTGAGATACACATCTTAATAGAATCCCAATTATATCTCGTCGGAACAGTTCATCTTCGATCATAACATACCTAGCCGCCCTTGTCCTGAGACGCCGAGTTGCCCATTTGTCGGGTGGTAAAGTTCCATCTCTTACATAGGCGATTATATCCAAACGCCAATCGCTTGTCGTGCACTCACCATCAGGCGTCATCGTATTTTCTGTATTTTCAATGTTAGACGCTGTGTCTAGCATGTGTACTTAGGAACACGATATGCTTGGCGTAGCGATTTCTTCGATTGGGATCGAGCGCGTTAAACTGCTAGCTGGGGCGGACGCTATGGTCGCGAGGTAATCTGCGGATTGGTTTTCGTTTCTAGGAATTTTTATGATTTCGGAATCGTCAAACTCTTTCCGTATATCTTGGACGAGTTGGAGATAAGATTTCGTGCGCTCATCTTTTGCTTCGTAATCACCGCTGCACTGATTTACGACGAGCTGGGAATCGCAATGGGCACAAACTTGCTTTGCTCCCATACTTTTTGCCAAGCGGAGCCCGGAAAAAACCGCTTCATACTTAGCTTCGTTATTAGAAGCAGCAAACTTGAGATTGATAGACTGCTCTATGACTTCGCCTGTTGGAGATTCGAGGCGAATTCCCACACCGGATCTATTTGACCGTGACGAACCATCAACGTAAAGATTCCAACTTACTGTTGCCTCCAAAGTAAGGAGTTCTAGAGGTAGCTCGACTAGAAAATCTGCAAGGGCTTGGGATTTGATACTAGTTCGGCTATGAAATTTGATATCGTACTCTTTAAGCTCGATAGCCCATTTTGCCATTCTTCTAGATTGACTCGGGATATGCAGGATGGTTCGCAAAGGCTGAGTGATCATTATCGTGATCGAGTGGGATGGGAAATAGGGCCTGAGCTTCCGTGCACTAATAACAACTGCATAGGCTAACCTCTCCAACATCGAATATCTCGTCTCAGCGCCATCGAGTATCTAACTGATGTAAAATATAGGTTTTTTCTCGCCCTGATCATCTCTGACCAAAACTCCACTGACGACCGTGGCTGAAACGGAAATATAAAGCAGTAACATTTCACCGTTGATGGGCTTTGCTAAAATAGGCGGAGTTGAAATGTACTCCTTAATTTTTGAGAATGCCTCCTTACATTTTTCATCCCAGCAAAACGTTTTGTTCCCCTTAAGAAGTTGGTAAAATGGAAGACATCGCACCGTTGATCGAGATATAAACCTGTTTAAAGCAGCAACTCTGCCCGTTAGTCGCTATACTTCTCGTATATTACGAGGAGACGACAAGTTGAGTATTGCAGAAATCTGCTTAGGGTTGGCCTCTATTCCTCTTTGAGTCACGACATAGCCTAGGAATTCGCCAGACTTTACACCAAACGTGCATTTCGCAGGGTTTAGCTTCATTCCGTACAAATTAAGGATTTGGAAACAGGCACGTAAATGTGAAACATGGTCAGATGCCGAAGCACTTTTTACGAGCATATCGTCTATGTATACTTCCATGGTCTTGCCCAAATGAGACGAGAACATCTTATTAACCAACCGTTGGTAAGTCGCTCTAGCATTCTTCAACCCAAACAGCATAACTCGATAACAATATATGTCGCGATCGGTAATAAAAGCGGTTTTTCTTGATCGTCGGGGTGCATCATAATTTGGTTATAACCAGAAAATGCATCCATGAAAGAGGGTAGCTCGTTGCCTGTTGTGGCTTCGACCAAACGGTCTATATGGGGAAGCAGGAAGCTATCCTTCGGGAACGCCTTATTCAAATTGGTGAAATCAATACAAACCCTCAATTTCCCATTTTTCTTCTTACCAACCCGCAATAGTTTCTCAACTTCGTTGTTAACCGCTTGGTTTTGTTCAATCCTCAACTTCCAGCATTTATGCCTGACAGGTTTCATAGTAGGGTCGACGTTGAGCTCGTGACGCATGATAGACGGGTTGATGCCTTTTATATCGAACATCGTCCAAGCAAAGGTAGTCACGTATTATTTCAGAAAGGAGATAAGTTCATTGTGAATATCCTTTTGCATATAACGTCCAATATTAGTACGCCGCAACGGATCGCTATCATCGATAGAAATTTGATCGACGGGATCTAGGGCTATAGTCCAGTGCTTGGTCGTTGGCGATGGTCCCGGCGAATCATTGAACTTCATCGGTAATTGATATGCTTCCGACTTCTTCTAGGCTTTGTGTTCAGCAATAAAGCAAGTATGTGCAGCTCGCTGGTTTCCCCTGACCGTCTTTGTTCCTCTAGGTGTAGGGAAATTTATACATTGGTGATATACGGAAAATACGGCTTTCATCATGTACAGCCATGGAGTGCCTGGAATTGCATTAAAGACCGGGTGCTCGTCGACGACCAGCAATTTTACTATACGAGTTACGCCCATAATGCTTATTGGGAGTTTGACACTTTTGGTGGCAAATATTGTTTTGTCACTGAACCTTGTAAGTATTTGAGAAGACGGTTTCATCTTCACCTCGGCGATCTCCATTTTGGAGAGAGTTTCCTTGAATATAATGTCTGCAGTCTGTGAACACCAGCTCGATGACAAGGAAGTCATTATGGGGAGCATCTACACCGTGCGCATCTTCCTGTGTGAATTTAATCAAGTCCTCGTCTCCTCCTATGGACGAGGAATTTACTACTGATGATGACGCCCTTCGTTCAAGCTTCTTGATTGCCCTAACATAATCATTGCAATGACGTAGACCACCCATTATGACGTTAATCCGTTGACGTGGTATGGGTTGGACTTCCTCATTTACTTCTTCTCTGTCCCTTTTTGGTGGCTCCATATCTGATTCGATTGGGGGTCTTTGACAATTATTTTGCTTCACTGAGTCTGAACGAGTATACGTTGTATTTTGTTTGAATCTGCTGCGCTGCCCAGCGGGCCACGGGACACTTGGTTTTTGAGCTAACTGGCTGTATTACTTTAAAACCATATTTTTTAGGTGTCGGCATTCATCGGTGTTGTGTCCTGTCCTCCCGTGAAATTCACAAAAAGCCTTCGGATTATCATCTGCGTGTCTAGGTAAATTTTGCCCCTGACTGCCCTGACCGTGGACGTAATGGACGAGGTCCTTCTTTTTCTCAAATACTTTGTTGTAGTGCTGACATGGTTCCCTGTACTCGTCTTTGTCTTTGTAACTTAGACGTTCTTTACCATGTATCTTTGTCATCTTGACTTTCTCTTCTTCCGCCTTGATGAAACAATTGGCATGATGGAGGGCATCTTTTAACGTTTGGGGCTGATTCAGCATAAGCTCTTCCCTAAACCGTGACTCATACCACAGAGAATTACGCAGGACCGCTATTGCTGCCTCGTCGGGTATCGTCAACCGAGAAACTATCTTCTTAAACCTTTCAATGAAGTTTCGTAATGGCTCTCGACATCCTTGAGCCAGTGTCCACAGATCTGCCGTCGAGGATTTTTTCTCGATGAATATCGAGTAATGCTTTTAAAAACCAGTGGACAATTGTTAGAAACTACTGATGCTTCCTGGCGGAAGATGTGAAAACCAAGTCAATGCAGCACTGCCGAGGTTCTCTACAAAAAACTGACAGTATCCAGCATCTTTCTCAGTCGGGCTAAAACGTGCTCATCCCATGGCTATTGTGAATGCAGTCATATGATGGCTTGGATCACTATTTCCCTCAAATAATGGAAGTTTGATTTTAGCCACCTGACCGAGCTAAGTGTCGGTTATCTGTCTGGTAAACGGGGTGCATTGAGTTTCCTCAATGACACGCTCAATGTCGGGGGCTGAACTGATAGCCCGGTGAACTTGCGAACTCATTTCGCGCAACTGTGCCTTGAGAGCTATAATTTCATTTTGGCTAGTCTGGGCACTAGAAGATGGTTGCGGTGTTTTGTCAGCTGAACCAGTCGGAGTTGACTGCGGCTGTGTGCTAGGTGTGCCTAAAAGGGTGTGATGAAGGGCGTCAAGATGTACCCTTCGCTCATCATCTGCAAATGCAGCTTCAAACCTGGCTTGAAATTTAATTGCTTCTCTGGCCTGATTGTCGTGGGGTTGGATTATTAACCGGTTGGCTTCGGCTTGGTGAACATCTGCTTGTGATTGTGCTTCGACTACGTCGTCAAGAATGGTTGCATTGTTATTGGCCATCGTTCTTGTTGTCTTGATCCTTTACTCTTTGAGTCCCCACAGTCGGGGCCAAATGTTTAACTGGTCTTTGCAACCTGTAGACTTAGTCAAATATATCCAAAAGATCAGACAACATGTATAATTTAATATTCCTAAATATACAACAGGTAGGCTAGACGAGGCTATTTGACTATAGTTTTTGATACTAATTCTCTTTCACTTCGGCTATAAGTGCTTGTTAACATGAATCTCTTATCTTCGCGGTCACTGTGTATCTTCTGTGGACGAGGTCTCCTTGTCTCCTATCGAAATTATGATGACCTTGACAGACGAGGTCGTCAAGTAGACGAGGCGACTTGGAAACGCTTCTCTCAACTGATTCAATAGTCGGGATACTTTGCTGTTATCTTATGATCGTACTTTTGCCCCGTCGATACCGGCAATACCTCTCCTCCTTTTTCTG
>OVBE01005300.1:0-21998 GCA_900406425.1 Iberis pinnata | reverse complement strand
ATAATTGGGCCTCATTCCAGTTTGACCTTCAGGGCTGCCAAGCCCAGGCCCAACAATAGCACTATTCAAAATTACTTTCGTTAATATTCATAAGTTACTCATTCTTTTGAGTTTATGTTTTACTGTATATTTCAAAAATATGTCTACGCCAACAATAATTTGTTCGCCTTGTACGATTAATTTCTCTAACTCGTTTGCGTATACATATATATTCTCAACAACATCCAAGATTTATATCTTCTTGCCAAATTAGCGTTTGTTTTAATTCGAATTCAAATTCTTTGCTGGCTGTCTATGTGAGGAGCGTAATCAGCAATTTCAAAAAATGCACAATTGCGAAGAAGTTGAAAATATAGAACAAGTATTCTTACATAACATCAAAAGAAAAATAAGATCAAAGATGAAAAAGGCAAGACGCAAAAAGAAAAAAAGATCAAAAATGAAAAAGGTAAAGAAAAAAGAAAAAAAAATTGTTGTAAATAAGAAGTGAGACGGCAAAGAAAAAAATTGCAGTGTGTAAAAAGTCAGACAACAAAGAAATTAGAAAGTTGCTGTCAATAAGAAAAAGACAGCAAGCTTGGAGCAAAAGAAAGAATGGAGAAAATGACAGATGAACAAGAAAGGAAAATGGAAAAAGGGAAAGAAAACAAGGGATTTCATGGAAAAGGGTTTAGAGCATACTAGTATAAATATGAGGCTAAGGAACATGAATTATAGTAGTCCTCTTTGCCGTCATAGTATATACGTAGTATTGTGAGAACGTCTCGTTGTATCTGAGCGATTGCAGAAACAGATCATCAGTGCGGCTGAGTGATTGTTAGAGCAGATCGTCAGAACATACAAGAGATTGGATCTAAGCGATTTGGAGAAGCAAATCATCAACGTGACTGGAGATCGTCAGAGCAGAAATGATAGGATATGAGTGATTGCAGAAGCAGATCATCAACGTGGCTAAGTGATTACACAAGCATATATTAGATAAGAAAAGATTAAGAAAATCAGAATCAGTGTAAATTATAAAGAATATTGTATTTGTTATTTGTCTTAATAAAGATATAATTGAGAAGAAATCGTGTTGTGTTTGTCCTATTTACACTTTCAATTGGTATCAGAGCGGGTATTTGTCAAAAACCAAGATTTATATCTAAATAGGTAAGATCCTGAGGATGGATAACACACAACACTTGATGGTCAGCTGGGAGAATGAGGATGTGTCTGATTATGATCATGAAAATGAAATTATGAACTTGATCGTTGGTATTGGTATAATTGAAGAAAGCTCTGACAGTGAGTCTGATGACGAAGGAGAGGAAACCAAACGAACCTTGCTTGAAGATAGTAATTTTCTGTGTGACCCCTTGATTGGTGTTAGAAGCCAGAATCTCTATCTAATTCAGGAAAATCAGAAGGTGCAAGAAAAGGTTAAAACGATACAAGTCACACTAGCTGAAGAAAAAAAGAAGAACATGTTACTACAATCTTGATTGAGTGAACAATTGAAGAATATTAAAATGCTGACAAAAGGTACAAAAGACCTTCATAAGTTGCTTCTTATGGGAAGAGACAGTGACATAAGCTAACGGCTTGGTTATCAAGGTGTCACTCAAGGTTCAACATCGTTTGTCAAGTCAATAGTGAGTCACGATGCAAAACTCACAGGAAAACAACCATCAAAAGGGGTAGTCGCGAATCAACAACATCAGAACCAAAAGAAGTCATCCAGGAATCAAAGCTACTATTAGACACGACAAATCAGATATTAGTTGTGCTACTACTGTAGGAAACCAAGGAACTACAAAGCATAGTGTTATCGTTGGAAAGCTAGACTATATCATATCAAACGTCATAAGGAATATTATCTTGACAAGGGACACAAACAACAACAACAAGGCTTGGGTCAAAAAAGGAGCTGATGCAGTGTTTCTCTGCTCAAACAGATTCATGAAAATTGAAGATGATGCTTAAACAGAAGTGTTGAATTGTTTCTCTGCTCAAATAGAAGTGTCCATGAAAACTGAAGATGGTGCTCAAACAGAGGTGTCCATGAAGACCTCAGATGCGACTGAGTGGTATTTTGATAGTGGGTGTTCAAGACACATGACAGGAAGCAAAAATTGAGTTGTTGAAGTATGAAGAGATAAACACAAGCAAAGTAAACTTTGGAGGAACCAAAGGTAAAATCAAAGGCAAAGGTGAAACTAGTGGGTCGAGTAAACCAAACCTTCAATATATATACTTTGTTGAAGGGTTGACTGCAAATCTGATTAACATAAGCCAACTACGTGATGAAAGAGTTGTTACCTTCGCTAAAACAGACTGTCACGGAAAAGATTTATCTTTGTGATTGTGGATGATTTCACAAGATTTACTTGGATGCAACTTTTACGTGAAAAGTCAGAAGCAGTTAATAGCTTCAAAATACTAGTGGTGTAACTTAAAAATGAAAATTAATGCAATTTACAGTGACCATGAAGTAAAATTTCAGAATGATGTGTTTGATAAGTTTTGTGATGCCCATAGTATACAACATTGATACTTAGCTCCAAAAACACCTTTGGAGTGAAGTTGTGAGTACTGCTTGTTAAGAAAATATGATGCAAGTAATAAATACGCAAAAAGTTGACACAATCTTGAGAGAAACAAAAAGAAACCACAAAAATAATATCTGAAAACGAAAAACAAAGTTGCAGGCTACAAATTGTCAAAATGCAGATCGTTTCATATTAAGCTAAAGCGGTGAAGATAAGATTTACTCTTCGTCATCACCATCTTCATCACCGCCACCTGAGGCTTTCTTGGAGGCAGACTTCTCATTTCTTCTCTTCACTCTTCCTGGACGGCCACCACCGAAGGGACTGGTGAGAGCAAAGTCAATGTGCTTCTGTGAATCTAGTCTCACCATGAAAGATGGAATGTTGACCAATTGCTTCCCAACTCTACAAGAATGAGTTTGACATGACCAAATCAAGCTAATACACATTCGAAGAAGAAGAAGAAGGCAAATGAATCTAATACCTGATATGCCTCTGCCTGATGAGGACACGAGAGTGATGAATAGACTTAGCCATACCAGACTTGAACACAATAGTCTGAAGACGACGTTCAAGGAAGTTCTCAACAGTTAAAGCCAAGACATAATCAAGCTTGTTCTGGCTCTCATCAAGAAGCCCATAACGGTTCATCCTACGGAGGAGAGCCTCACCTTCAAAGATCCTTTTTGGATTTTTCTCATCAAGTGTCAATAGATCTCTAGCAGCGTTACGGATACGGCTAAGAGCGTACTGAACTCTCCAGAGCTCACGCTTGTTACGGAGACCATACTCACCAACAAGTTTCAATTCAGAGTCAAGACGCTCCTTCTCGTATGGACGACGAGGTCCCTTGAAGGTCTTTCCATCTAATTAACAACAGATATTCAAATAAATTACAATCAACAAGGTAAGATCTATGAAACGGATCTCTACTAGTATCTCTGATGTTCAATCACCACGACAAACTGGAATACCGTAAGAAAGCTAGAAACACAGATTCTAACCACTATGACATCAAGCACAGTTTTTTAACGCATTCTACAACAACGCATCGAGTTATTCCCAGTCTATCAGTAAGTACGAACAGAAAACCCTTGACTATGAGCAAGAATCCAAACAATAGACGAGAAAAGCTTACAGTTGCGGTAGTAGCAAACGTGCACCATTTTCGCAAAGCTTGACGGCGATCTGCAAAAACGGGGAGAAACCTATTAATAAGGTTTTCAAAACCCTAAGATTAGAGTGGGTCTTAACTAATGTGTGGCCCATTTTATTATGTTTATGTTTGGGCTTTGGATTCATATTTTTCATATTGGTAAGGCTTCGCTAATATTTTACAAGCCTAATTTTGAGAGTAATATTTTGGGAACTCCAATTAGATAATAGAGATTACAAAGAGACTCTTTAAATCATTGAGTAATTTTGTGCCAAGATGGATGTGGAGATAAAGAGCAACTTTAAGCCGAAACATTCCAAACTACTTATAAAAATCGCATGCCAAAAGAAGATGATCCCATCTTCATGGTGTGCATTGTAAGTAAGGGAAATTTTAGTAAAATAATCACATTTTCATTATTTTGGTAAAATGTATAATTGGGGTTTATATACATTTCAAAAATATGCCTAAACAAAAATAGAATGTAGAGTTATACTAAGCAAAACTATCTGATTTATAATATCATATTACAAGTCTTATAAGAATCTATAAAACTATATATAGTAACTGTCTCTTTCAAAATGGGACAAAGATATTGAGAATACTCATCTTGCTAAAGAGATTCTTGAACTATGCTGGATACAAAGCCTTGGTAAAAGGATCAGCTAATTGATGTTCTGATTTCACATGAAACAGCTTAAACAAACATGCAACTAATCTCTCATGAATGCTATGACAATCTGATTCTAAATGTTATTGTTTATGAAAAATCGGATTGTTAGCTATATGTATAGCCGCGGTATTATCACAGAATAATAATGTAGGCTTATCAAGAGAAATATGCAGCTCATCAAGAAAGGAAGTAAGTCGTACCAGCTCATGTAGGGACCGTAAAACCAGATTTAGTTAAAAACCAAATTTAAAACGTTTAACAATCTTAAACCAAACGGAGTCGAGTCGAAAATCTTTCCTTAATTCTAAAAATTGCCCGTAGTAAGACGGTTTACCGTAATTTAATAATCCCAGGATACAACCGTTCAATATCTTTATTAAGCCTTACCCTTAATAAAGCATATCGACCTTAGTCTATATGAATACTCCCGAGACTTTGGAAACGGGGTATTATTGGAACAACTTTTGAAGATAACTTTTGAAGACTTTTATTTGTATTTATTTTGTTCTCTTTATTCAATATTGAAAACCAATTATTTTCTAATTATTGATTGAGAAAAGGATCAGAGCAAAGTGAATGGGAAGGGTGGTATTTATAGGAAATGAGAGGTTGCTTTGTAAACCAACGCATCTTATCAATTACACACGTTCGCATGAATGGGCACATAAAACACCTCTTCAAATAATTGTCTAGATTCATATGAATCTACTTTGGTGAGAGATGGGCTTTCGGAGGGAGTGAGTTTGGGCCTAGAAAAATTGTTGGTCCGAATTGGATCAAACATGAATTTCATACAAGTTAAAAAGTTGGACCTTAATTAAGGTTTGGTCTGGGCCGATTTTCTTTTTGTTTTTCTTTTTTTCCTTTTTTTTGTTTTGTTTTGATTTCGTTTAACTTTTTTTTTCTTATATTATTTTTTGTTGATAAAAAATTTGTTTTTATCCTAAAAAGATTAGGTCCAAAACCCGAGACATTCGACCCAACGGTCCGAGGCCCGCGACCGTGCTGTGTTGAGCCGAGCCGGCAGCGGCGCCCGGTCTTCTCTTCTCTCTTTCACCAAGCATAGTGTCCATTTGCTACTCACTTGTAAATACCATGAGTATGCTATATATATACCACTTGAAAATGTTTTTCCCAAGCAATGTGGGACAAATTAACTAAAGTTAATTTGTTGACTTTTAGTGTGTTTAAGTAACACATTTTGACCTCACATTTCTTATTCAATTTAACTCCAAATTTAGCATGTGAATATTCAAAATTATAGTCCAAACTACAACCTATTCAATGCAACCATAATCCAGCGATTACGGGCAACAACCTTGCCGAAAAACTCGCCGGAAAAGTGATAAAAGTCACTGTTCATTATTTGAGTTCCAACAGCTCATAAGTGACATCAGACAATATATACTTTGCTTATGTATAGGATTTTGACACCACCTGTTGTTTCTTCGATTTCTAGTAAATAAGAGAAGAAGTAAGGAAGATGCAATTACCAGAAGTGGAGCGCCTTGTATCCAAGCAAGAGGCTCAGTCTGCGTCTGCAAAAGCATGAATATGCAAATCAATAGATTAGGAGTAAAACAAACCAAGACCAATTGTACCCTTGATGTACTGAAGAATTTTGTGAACTAAAAGTTGATGAGCCTGGCATGGAGCACTTGAAAACTGACTCAGTTTGTTAACTACAAAGGATATATCTGGCCGAGTGAGCTGTAAATACATTAAATTCCCAATTAAGTACATGTAAGCCTCTACATCAACCAAGTTCCCACCAGAATCCTTTGAAAATTTGAGATTTGGATCCATTGGAACTGAGGAAGGCTTGCAACCAAGAAGACATGTGTTAACAATAAGATCCAAGGCATATTTACGTTGACAAAAATGTATTCTCTTTGCAGATATGACCACTTCCAAACCCAGAAAATACTTCAATGGACCAAGATCTGAAGCTTGAAATGTGAAGTTAGCCTTGCCTGGAGTAAGTCAACCTTTGCATCAACATTGCTAATGATAACAATGTCATTCACATATACAAAAACACAAAGAACTAAGACAACTGTAATCTTGAGAAAACAAGTGTGATCTGAGGAATATTGAGTACTCAAACCTAGAAGGATGAAAGCGGTTGAAAATTCAGAAACCATTGCCTAAATGCATGTTTTAAACCATACAAAGATTTCTTGAGTTTACGAACAACATTCTTTGGCGAATGGTCCCTCTTACTTGAAGCATAACCTGGAAGAAGCTTCATAAAAATCTCTTCATCAAGATCACCATTAAAGAAGGCATTGGAAATGTCTAACTGTGTCTAAGAGAGATTAAATATGGCACATACAACAAGAAGGAGTTTAAGAGTAGTTAGTTTGATTACATGAGAGAATGTCTGATTATAATCAATACCCTCATTTTGCATATACCCTTTGGCAACTAAATGAGCCTTAAACCTCTCAACACTGCCATCAAGAAGATACTTAATCTTATACATCCATTTACAACCTATTGCATCTTTGTCATCGGGTAAAGAACATACTTCCCATGTATTGGTGCCTTCTAAAGTAGCAATTTCAACATCCATATCTCCACACCACTCCTTGTGTTTCTTTTCCTCAGTATAGGAAGAACGTTCTTTTTGTTTATCATGAGAGGCTAAAAAGGAATGATGATAGTTTGAAACTTTAGAATAAGAAAGAAAATAGGAAATATCATGAATGGTGGATGACTTTATTGCATTGCAATAATAGTTTTGGAGATATGTTGGCTTTTTAACTCTCCTTTGTGATGTTTGAATGTGAGATTCAGAAATATCAGAAGCAGACTCTACAGTGGACAGTACTTCTGGAGATGAAGATGATAAAGATTTATCATCAACATGAACTATTAATGTCATTGGAGAGGATGAAAACAAAGACTCTAAGGAATCAAGATGAGTAAAATCTGTTCTCACAAAAGAAAAGAGCTTTTCATAGAAGATCATATGACGTGAAATATTTATTTATTGAGTTTCAATATCCAATAGTTTATAACCTTTAGTACCTAAAGGATAATCGAGGCAAATGCAAGGTTTAGCTCTAAGTTTGAATTTATGTCTATTCTTAGAAGATGTGGACATATAGCAGAGACAACCAAAAACCTTAAGTTAAATATAGTCTGTCACTTTCTTGGTTAAGATCTCATAAGGGCTTTTATTATTAAGCACGGAAGCAGGAAGACGATTAATAAGATGAACTGCTGTGAGAATGCAGTCACCCCAATAAGGGAAATGAATTTGTGAATGAAAGAGCAAAGATCTAGCAACATTTATGATGTGTTGATGCTTTATTTCAACCACTGAGTCTTGTTGGGGAGTTTCAGGGCAGGAATGATAAGACATGAGACCTTTAATTGAAGATTGGTGAATTTTAGTTCATGAACATTATCTGACCTAACCCATTTAACTCATGACTGGAACTTATTTTCTACCACCTCTATAACATATGAAAAATGTGTAAAACATTAGAATTTTGTCTCAAGAAATAAACCCAAATTACCCGAGAACAATCATCCACGATGGTCAAGAAAAAACGAAAACCATCATGAGTGGGAGTGGAAAAAAGTCCCCAAATATCTATATATAAGAGATCTAAAGGATTTAAAGAAAGATTGTTATGAGAAATAAAAGGCAAATGCTTTTGTTTTGATAAATGGCAAGTCTTAGAATGAAAATCAACATTGTTCTTAACTCTAGGCAAAGACAAAAGATTATGATAATGTCTAACTTGGACATAGAGGGATGACCTAATCTCTTATGCCAAAGATCATGAAAAATATAGTTAGTGAGTATAATGGAATGAAAGAGACTTGAACTTGATAATGAATTTGTATTAAGAAAGTAAAGACTAGCTACTTGTTTACCTTTTTCAATCTTTAAGTTCTGGATAGGATTCTGAATACCACAAAATAGCTCATCGAACCAAAAAGGACATTTCAAAGTTTTGGGTTAAAAAACTGATACTTAAGAGATTGAGTTTAAATTGGGGAATATAAAGAACATAATCCAAAACCAGTAAAGAACCAACAATGCTCACAAGAACTTCATTTGGTAAAGTGAGAATAGTGTTTGGTAGTGATTTATAAGAGGTAAAAGATTATTTATCATGAGAAATATGGTTAGTTGTTCCTATGTTAATAACCCAATCACTAATATCAAAATGATTGCTATCAATGGAACATATATAATGCCTATCAACTCTTGTAAAAGAACAAAAGATAGAAGGGGGAAAAAATACCAGGAGTTGGGCCATGGTTTGAGAAAGAATTGGATTAGGAAACTGAGACATAGTGAACCTCTGGAGTGAGACTAGAGCTTGGAGGTTGAAGTTCCTTGCTCATAAAAGAAACCAGCTGTTGAATCTGATCAGAAGATAAGTCCTCTGCAAGTTGTAAACCTGTTTGATCTTGAGTACTTACTGCATTGACCTTAGTTGAAGACTTTTCAAATTTCTGGTTATTTCCAAAACTTGTTGGATATCCATTCTTTTTTTATAGCATTTATCTAAAACATGACCAACACGCCCACAAAAAGTGCAAGTTGGCCTTTATTTCTTCTGAAAGTTAGGTTTAGAAACAGAAGATGATGTGGAGCCGTTGAAAGGTACTTTTTGTTGAATCTCAAATGCAGAAGGATTAAAATCATCAACAATCTGTGCAGATCTTTGACTATCTTCTTCATCCAGCAAATTATAAACTTCAGAAATTGTTGGCAATGTTTTCTTCATAAGTATTCTGATATGAATGCTCTCATAACTATCATTCAATCCCATAAGAAAATCTATAAAACGATGAGTTTCCTTTTCAACCATTAGATCTTCAACAGTAACACCCAAAACTTGAATGCTTGTTAACTCTTCCCAGAAAGTATGAAGTTGAGTATGATAAGAAGAGAGATCAAGATTTCTCTGCATGAATGAATGAATTTGATGACGAAGCTTATAAAGCAGTGGAAGATTAGATTTGTGAAACCGAGTATGCAAATCTTTCCAGATTTCATATGCATACTTGACATACATGATACTCAGGTATATCTTCTTAGAGACATGTTCAATAGCCAAGATTTCAACATACTATTACAACGACACCATATTTTAAAGTAAGGATCATTCTAATCTGGTTGTTTAGTAGATTCATCAAGAAATCCTAGTTTATTCTTTGCCTCTAGACGAACTGATATAACTATCACCCAAAAATATAATTCGTTCCATCTAACACATCAACATTAAGAACTAGTCCTTGATGATCTGAGCTATGCAAATGATATTGAGAATGAGTATTATCCAGAGAGTTTGATACCTTAAAGATATCAGAAGAGCGTGAATGAGTTGATCGATAATAAATGATGCGATATGAGTTTCATCATGCTCGTGATGAGAATCTTCAACCAAATTTCTATAGCGAGCCTTTGAAGACTTATTGGAGTTTTTATTAGTTGAGGGACTCTGAATTTGATGAATCAGAGACTTAGGAGCTTCCAATTCAGGAGACGAAGGAGCATTTCGACAATATTTCGATTTCCAATTCCTTTTCCCAGTTTTCGTCATTTCCAACTCAAAATCCAAGAAGAATCTCGATGAAATCCAGAACTGACAGAGAAAATGATATGAACGCAAACACGACTGAAGATAGAAGATGAAAGAAAACAAAATTTGGATTAAGAAAAATTGCATATCAAGAGAAGATGATTAAGAACAATAAGAAAAGTTTGTTACACATATGAGAAGAGAAAGAAAGAGATCACTTTAGCTCTGATACCATTTCAGTATAATAGTTTCATTCTCATTAATTTTTGGTAAAATGTACAATTGGGGGTTTATATACATTTCAAGAATATGTTTAAACCAAAGCCTTAACTAAAATATTATGTAAAGCTATACCAAGCAAAACTATATAATTTATAATATCATATTAAAATTCCTACAATAATCTATAAAACTATATACAATGATAGGACACTCGAAGGCCCCAACTAATTAACTTATCTTTAGTCGGGCACCTGCTTTGGATAAAAAGCTAACACATAAAAGAATATTTAGGTATATCCTCTATGATCGAAATTAGATTTTTACAAGAGGTACAATGTCTCTTATCTAGTTGTAGACCATAGAAGTAGAAAATTTTTGTTAACCCAACCTATTCCACTCATATATATATTTTTTATATATAAGGAAAATGTAGTTTGATGAATTTGAAATTGCATCTGATGTTCAGACCAAGGAGGAAGAAGCAACCAAAAACCATTTAAGCATAAATCCATGAGAGATACATTTAAATGAAATGCTTGAACTTTGAGCTAGCAACAACATTTGATAAAAAAGTTTTTATACTACTAAAAGGAAATGTCTAGCCAAAACTTGTAGGTTCTCCCATTTTTTCCCTCTCATTCTTATCCAAATAAACATTTCAATTTTTTCATGTTCGCTAGACAAGAATATGATAATCTTTCTTTCAGATAAATTCATTAAAATACCACAAAAAATTCAAATTCCAAAAATACCACACACACCCAAAAGTTTCAAAAATAATATTAAATTTTGAAAAAATTTGCTATGTGGACATTTTTGTCTTAGGTAATCTGGAAATAAGGTGCCTTTTAAATTCATTCATGTTTAGATTTTTTCACCCTATAAAATTACTATTATATCCCTAGAATTAATGTAGAGAAATCATTTATAATTAAATAATAATAAAATGTTGTAAGTATTTATTTTTCCTAAGTTTTTCTGTCTTCTTCATCTTTGTTCCCAATTCATAGAGAGATAGAGAAAAGGGGATGAGTTCCCAAGATCTCGAAGCTGGTCCGAATTTCTGGAATAGCAAATTTATACCCTCACTCTTATTTTTTGTTGCTAATTCTCATATTTAATTAGGGTTTGTTGGGTTTGTTTGATAAACGAGATGGCTGACCAATGTTTGTTTGATAAACTCTTGATTAGTCTTTGTTAGGGGAAATGGCAGATTAGTGCATGTACACCCTTAATGGTCACTTTTCGTGAATTCACTTTTTGATCTTACTAAACAACATCTATATTCTATAACTTTTTGAATATAGTTCCCGTACAAACAAAAAATAGCTCTCAAGTGCCTCGAACCGACACGCTGTCAAGTTAATAAGTAAACTTGCTGACGTGCACAAATACAAAGCTGACTCATATTTGTTGATTTCGTTCCAATGCTAAAATGACGTCGTTTTGCATTAAGAAACAAATTTAAAAAATTAAAACAAAATACCTAAATTTCTTCTTCTCCTTGGTTGTTCTTCTTCTTTTTAATCGCCCCCTCATCGTCTGTCGATTTCTATATTTGTTCCAAAAACTTTCTCAATTCATTGTTTACTCTAAATTTGTCGGAAATTAATGTAATTTTGCTCTTGTATTTGTTTTTGTTGAATATTACTGGTGTTGTTTATTCTTGAAGATTTCTAAACAAAAGCACAACTTAACAGGTCTGTGGCTTCTCTCATGTTAGAATCTGGATTTTCCTAATTAGATGACATGATTAATTCATGTGGTAAATGTTCCTGTATGCTAATTATTCGTTACTCTCTTCACTCGCTTCTTCTTCTTTTGATGGAACTCGCAAAGTTTGTGTGAATTTAGCTTCAAAGTACAATGCTTTTGAAATCTCTCTGTTATTGTTGCTTTAGAGAGATTATGGGATGAAATGTTTTTCTTTTCACTTAGATTTATTGGTTTCTTGGTTCTAATCAGAACCCTAATTAGCTACAATATCATGATTTGTGTGATTCTTAGATCGAATTAGGCAAAGCAAGTATGTGTTAAAGCTTCATAATATGTTTCCTTATGCATATAGGTGTCAAGATGCATGGATTCGAAGCTTCTTATGAAGATGCTTCTTTCTAGTACGTCTCTGTGATTTTTTTAATTGGCTAATCTTCGAACTTTTTCAAGACAATTTCGTTTTCAAAGTTTTGATTTTTTGTTTCTTTGTCAAACAACACTCAAGATTGTTCCAGACCTTGGAAGCCTAAGTTGATCAATGGAGAAATCGATGAAGAAAGCGCCTAACAATTTTAGATGAAGAAAATTGAAAGAAAGAAAAACGAAAGAGGGGAAAATTTAGGAATTTTTTTAAAGTTTTTTTTCTTAATGCAAAACGACGTCGTTTTAGCATTGGACCGAAGTTAACAAATATGAGTCAGCTTTGTACTTGTACACGTCAGCAACTTTACCTATTAAGTTGACAATGCGTCGGTTCGAGGTACTTGAGAGCTATTTTTTGTTTGTACGGGAACTATATTCAAAAAGTTATACAATATAAATATTGTTTAGTAAGATCAAAAAATGAATTCACGAAAAATGACCATTAAGGATGTACATGCAATAATCAGCCTTTTTCCCATCTTTGTTATTTGTATGTGTGTTGAGCATTGGTTCTTTTGTATTGTTGGCAGACAAAAAACAAGATTACAAATATCAGAGTTGGTGACAAATACTTAATCAATCTTAGAGGAAGCTACTGAAGCAGATATCTATGAAACAACTATTATAAGAAAATTATGACATTTTTGTTTCTTTCTTCTATATTGTGAATGAAATGTTAGTTGTGAAAGTTTTTACCATCAAACTAGTTTTTGATGGTAATATCAATGGATCTTTGTAAACTTTTCTCCACAAATCTACCATTTTTTCATTGAAATGTGGTTGTATGCACATATTATGCATAAATCTATGTTATGTTTATAGATTTTTTGGGTTAGTTTCGTTTACGGTTAAAGCAGTCTTATTCACATATACTATTTTCGTGCACAGTTAGTCTTTTTATGAACAGTCTTCAATTACGATTGGAATCATGTGAATCAAGAAGCTATATGCTTCTATAGCTTCTTGGCAGTTCCAATTGAGCAACATTATGGCTCCACCGGTGGTACTTGCTCGACTACCTTGCTATCAAGGTCATTAGTTTCATGTTCTGCACCGGAACCCATCTCTGAAGTGGATGGCAACGTCTCTTTTTGAAGTGCGAGATTTCCAATCAGGATTGATGTTTGTTTCTTTAACTTGGATTCTTTGAAAGGACTGTGACAAATGTCCTTCCTTACATGTAAAGTGTTGTCCATGAGGGCATCAATAACATTATGACCCAATAGTTCAACTGCATTGTAACAAATGTCATTCCTTTTTATTATTATTACCAAACGTTATTTAACTATCAACTGCATTGTAACAAATGTCATTCCTTTTTATTATTATTACCAAACGTTATTTAACTATCATCCTAATATAGCCAAACGAGCTACAATTATATGAACAAATACTAAAAAAATCAATTAATTTTTTTTTGTCAACTTTACAAATAAATTACAACAATTTTTACGCTGGCCGCGAATCAAACCAGAAATACCTAAATCATAAGTCGGAGTCTCTGCCACAAGACTACGGATGCTCGACACTCAAAAAATCAATTAATTCAACTTCATTAAAAATTTCTTACTTAAATAAAATATAATAATAAATTAAACACATATACTTGTTATTGCTAATTAATTTTAAATTTAAGATCTTATAGATATTTACTATCATAATCTTATATTTCAAAATAACAAAATTATAAGTATATTTTAGGAGATTCTCAAAAATACCACTCCCACAAAAATTTAAGATAAAACCGGGCGCTAATTTTTTTTTAGCTGCACTGTTACCATTTAAGCCTAAATTAGTAAATACGACAATTTGAAAGTGAGAAAACAGGACGCTGATTGGAAACCGAGTACTGGAGCAAATCAGGAAGCTGATGCGAACAAAGAACTGAAAGCAGAAGATAAAGATGGACAGTTGTACTAGGAGAACAACATGCGTTTAAAGGGGAAGATCTAAATGAAGGATAAATCATGAAGATATTATCAAAGGAAGTATCTAACAAGAAGATATCGAATGAGAGAAGATCTCTTGAAGATATTATTGTTAGGATAAGGTTTGTTGTATACAAATTAGGTTTTGGGGTTACGAGTATATAAAGGGGCTAGAGTGGTTAGTGGAGACTAACACTTTAGAACTTTACTTGTCTTAGTTAAGAACGGCAGTCAAATCAGAAAGTTGTTCTTGTGGTGAGTGTTCTAGATCTTGAGTAAGTGAGTTTAAATACGGGTAGGCTTAGGAAAGATCTGTTTGGATTATTAAACATTTAAGGTGACAATCAAGGTGTGTCTTGGATTGTGTAAAACCTGTTTGGGTTAACTTTTGTAAGAAGAGTTTATCAAAAGTTGTTTAATAAAGTGGTTGTTTATGTTAAAACAGAAAGTTATTTACGAGTTTACGAGTTTATCAACAACACCCGTAACCTTATCAACCACTATAGCCGAGATTTCACTTAACACATCCCCCAGAACAAACTGTGTAACATTCGGGACTCGCCAACCCCGTAATTGGTCCCATATTTCACTCACTTTAATTTGCAGGAGGTGCGCTGGAACAACTACATTTGTGCGTTGGAGCAGCGGTAAATTCCTCACCCATTTGTCGAGCCAAAAGTACATATTCTCCCCATTACCGAGAGAAATACGATAGTTAGGAACCACCACCTCAACTATACTTCTAGCAATACATCTCCACGATGATGACCAAGTACTCTTTGGTTGTAACCAGTCCATAGTATTTAGATTGCGCACCTTATACTTTTTCTTCAAAATCGCAGACCATAAGCTTTCTTCTTTTGTAAGTAACCGCCACCCAATCTTAGCGAGTAGAGATTTATTGAGCTTTGATGGTTTCCTAATCCCCAACCCGCCATCAAGCTTCGACACACATAGCTTATCCCAAGCAAGGAGATGTTGTTTTCATGGACCTGCGTGACTACCCCATACAAAGTTCTGGCAATACGATCTAGAGCCTCTAGAGAACTTACCGGAAGTGGTATTGTACTCATTTTATGTATAGGAATAGACATAATAACTGATTTTGTTAACGTAATATGGCTTGCCATAGAGAGAAACCGTCCTTTCCAACCAGCAAGTTTTGACAAAATCTTCTCCATGGTATCACTAAACAACTCCTTCTTCACCCGGCTATTAATCACTGGCAGCCAAGATACTTACCAAGGTTCTGAGTCTGTTTAATACCGCTAACCGTTGAAATACTATTTGCCAAATCCCGTGAAACATTTGCCGAGAAGTGTATCTTCGATTTCTCCAAGCTCACTTTTTGCCCCGAAGAGACACAAAACCTTTCCAATACCTGCTTGGCCACTCGAATCAGCGATATCGAAGCCTCAACAAAAAAAATAAGGTCATCGGCGAAACAAACATGGGATAATTTNNNNAATTTCCCCCCCCCCCCCCCCCCGTGATAGAGAAATTGGCTTCCACTCACCCCTACCAATTGTCGCATCAATTAGGTGACATAACATCTCCATACAAAGCACAAACAAGTAAGGAGAAAGTGGATCGCCTTGACGAATACCCCTCTCTAGTGTAACTCGTCCTGTCATTTCACCATTGATCAAAAGACTCATAGAAGGATCCCTCACACAAACCATAATCCAACAAACCCAAGTTTTTGGAAAACCAGCCACAGTTAGTGTGTCTTCTAAAAAATCCCACCGAATACGATCATAAGCCTTCTCAAGATCCAGCTTCAATAACATCCACCCTTTACGACCTTTCTTTCCCTTCATTGAATGAACCGCTTCTTGAACCATAATTATATTATCCGAACTAAGCCTCCCCGGAATGAAACTTGATTGTGCAGGACCAATCAATTTTGACATTAGCGGTTTAACTCGTAGAACCATCGCCTAAGTAATGATCTTAAACAGAACATTGCATAAACTGATAGGCCTATATTGTGAGATACGCTCTGGTTTTGCCACCTTCGCAATTAAGACAACCAAAGCATCCTTAAGGCGGGCTGGTAGGCAACCTGTTCGAAAAAAGTCTAACACAAACCGAGAGACGGATTCACCAACAATATCCCAACATTGTTGATAAAAAACCGGTTGAAAACCATCTGGACCCGGAGCCTTATATTTCCCCATAGTACGCATCGAGAGCTCAACATCATTAACCACAAACTCTCTGTTTAGAGCCGTTAAATCATCAATCGAGAGAGCCGGGAAACCCTCCCCCAGAAGCTTCACGAAGTGCTGGTCCAAAGCAACCATAGAGTAAAGCTTCTTATAATAATCGGTAACTAGTATCTCAATCTCCTTCTTATCCAAAACTAAACCCCCTGTGTCATCTTTAAGAGACTCCATGCGATTATTTTTTTGACGTATAACAGTGGACATATGGAAAAACTTGGTATTGCGATCTCCTTGAGTGATCCACTTATCACGCGATTTCTGATACCAAATTTCTTCTTGCGTAAGGACACTCTCCAACTCACAAAGCAGTTGCTCCTCACGGTGAAGCAATGCTTCAGATGGGGAAGCGAGTAGTGCATCCTGGAATTGCTTAATCCCATTCTCCAGCCTCTCCTTCTTCTTATTAACGTTCCCAAAAACATCTCGGCTCTATCGTTGTAGACAGTTTTGAAGCCTTAAGAGCGCTTCACTTGTAGTTATATGATGTCTCCATGATGAACTAAGAAGGTCCTTGAAACTAGGGTGCATCATCCAAGCCGCTTCAAATATAAAAGTTCTACGGCGTGGATCAAGACGCACCACTGGCCGTAATTGTAGATACAACGGGGAATGGTCCGTATGTAGTATATATGTAATATACGGAGCGGATCGGATATCCGATCTTTTGAAATTTAGTATTTGCTATTTGCTTTGTTTTATACGGATAATTGATTTTAATATTTGCTTTGCTTTGAATAGCTACGGATATCCAGACTTTTCGGTTCGAATCGAGGCAAATATCGAATCGGATCGAATATAAGGGATATTTTGCCCAGCTCTACTGTCATGCCACTACTTCCAGACAATAAAGCAGTAGCCAAAATGATGATGATGTCATGAGGGTGGCCTTGGATATGTATTTCCAAGATCGCAAGGTGAAGTTTACTCTTCAACACTGCTGGATTGAACTCAGGAATGACTAAAAATGGTGTTCCTTAACAACTGGAAAAAGGGATCAGAGCTCAAAGAGAAGGAAGCTTGATCAATGCACAGCTTCATCAAATGCAGAGGAAGTGAGACCAATGGGTGTGAAAGCAGCCAAAGCAGGAAAAAAAAAAGAATTTCCAGCAAAGGAAACAATGTGGATAGTGAGAGCAGTGTGAAAGCATTTGAGCAAATGTGGACTATCAAGGAGAAAGACTTGGCTGCTAAGGAGAGGGTGTCAAAGGTGGGACTACTAGAGAGTCTAATAGCCAAGAAAGATCCACTTTCTGATGAGGAAAAGGCTCTGAAGTCCAAGCTCATCTCTGACATACTTGGAACTTAAAATGTTTGTGTGGTTATGTGTTTGTGTCTCCTTTAAATGATGTTTAAAAGTCCGTGTTTTTGTTATTGTTTGTGTGTTTAGGTTTCTGTTAAGAATGTGTTTATGTTTGTGTTTAAGTTTCAGTTATGAATATGTTAATGTATGAAGTTTGAATGTGAAATGAATATGATTAAGAATGTGTCTTTGTTTATGTTAAGAATATATTTAAGTTTCTGTCTTTGTTTGTGTTTAATAGAAACTTGGTTTGAATCATTTAAATATGAATCTGTTTTTGCAGAGAAGAAGAAGAAGTAGAACCAGAAGCAGAATCAGAAGAGAAGAAGAAGAAACAGAATAAGAAGCATAGAAGCAGAGAGAAGAGAAGAATAAGAAGAATACATAACCAGAAGAGAAGAAGAAGAAGATGAAGAAGTTGTGGCAGAGAAGAAGTTGTAGCAGAGAAGAACAAGAAGAAGCAGATGCATGATCAGAAGAGAAGAAGAAGAAGCAGTCACAGAAGCAAAAGAAGCATTTTTCAAAGAGGTATGTTGCTTGTAAGATTTAGAAATTTTTGATTGGAAACATAAATTTAGAATGAAGCTTGAAGGATTTAGAAAATTTTGAATGGAAAAAATGAATGTAGAAATATGGATTGTTTCTTTGTTTTGTCACAAAGAAAAAATGAATGTATAAATATATTTTAAAATATATGTCAATGCTTATTTAAGTATCTTCATTGGGACAAATTTTTTCTTTTTTATCAACAAAAATTCTTAGGATTAAGTTTAAATGCAAAAAATCACAAATACATGTTAAACACCCCAATTTAAGCACTCATTATTTGTTGGAGATGCTCTAACGTACGAAATCAAGTACACATTTTATTTTACCCATGCAGAACTTTGGTTCCTGAAAAAAATATCATAGTTTCATGCACGTTCATAGTCAACACCATTATTAAAACCATTTCTTTTCTCTTTTTTCTTTTTTTGTTGTGCACAACTTTTCTGTTTCAATTAAGCAAAAGCACCTAAAATAGGTGATACAAAAGATCGGAGTGATTGTTTTGCAAAAGTATCAAACAGGCTTGAGGATTCGCGTGTTCACATATTGACTTATAACAAACTCGTGATCTAAAATTAATCATTTGTTTTTTTCTTTTTCAAAATCAATTTACAGCAAAGTTCAGTATCAAACATTTAATATTTGATATACATTTTTCTGAATGTGACGGCCGTGTATGACAGTATGAATACCATATGCTAAACTTCAAAGTTTGGAGTTGAAATTACATATACGGTCAAACAAACAATATCACACACCCTAAGGCCAACGCTGCTATATTCTTGCTATTTTTGGTATAAACACGCTACAATATTAGTTTCAAACTACAAATCAAGTAACTGGTTGACATATATGTATATTGATTTTACTTACTAGGCGTGGATTTTTCGAGTCATTTTTTATTGGTTGGGTTGATTATTACAAAATCAAATCTCATTCTCATTAATTAAACCAAAAATACAATTGATTATATACAATGTATCAAGGCTAATTCGAAATCTTAACCACCTAACCAACTAATAACCAACTAACATAATTAAAACTAACTAACAGCAATTGGTTTATATTTAACCAATATACATACTCTAAAACATAGAAAATTATATCTAAGTCCCCAATAGGCCCCCTCAAGATGGGAGGTAGTTGTTTTGAAGTCCCATATTGCCTACCAAATACCCGAATTGAGCCGGATGAAGTGTCGTGGTGAAAGAATCAACCAACTATTCCCCTGTTTTGACATATATCAATTTGAACAAACCTGCAAGTAACTTCTCCCTAACTCTATGATAGTCCACCTCTATATGTTTTGTTCTCTCATGGAAAACATGGTACTATGTATAGCTGCAATACTATCACAGAACAAGAGTGTTGGTTTAGACAAAGGAACCTAGAATTCATTAAGAAATTGTGTCAACCAAACCACTTCATTAACAGCCTTGGAGAAGCTTCTATATTCTGCCTCTGCTGAAGATTTGACATTGTTTGTTGCTTCTTGGATTTCCAAGACAGTATGGAGGAGCCCAAAAACGTGCAGTAGCCAGTGGTAGACCTTCGAGTGTCTGGACATGAAGCCCAGTCTGCACCTGCAAAAATCTGGAGCTGCATATAAGAATCAGAAGAGTAGAAAAACCCTTGACCTACTGTGCCTTTGAGGTATTGAAGAACTCGTATTACTGCCTGATGATGAGCTTCCCTTGGAGCCACGGAAAATTGACTAAGCCTGTTAACAGCAAAAGAGATATCAAGACGTGTTATTTGAAGATACATCAGTTTACCAATCAAGCGTCTATAGGACTCTGCATCAAAAAAATTCCCTCGTGTGTCCTTGGAAAGCTTCAAATGTGGATCCATTGGTGTTGTAAAAGGTTTGCAACCAAGCAATCCAGCAATGTCTAAAAGGTCCAATGAATACTTCCTCTGACAAACATAAATGCCTGAAGCATTTCTTGAAATTTCCCGACCAAGAAAGTACTTTAAAGGACCAAGGTCACGTAATTTGAAATGTGATTGAAGTTGATCCTATAGCTCAGTTACAGCTGTATCATTGTTTCCTGCAATTATAATATCATCAACATATACTAAAACACAAAGAAAAGTTGTGTTAGTAATCTTGAGGAAACAAGGTGATCTGAAGCTGTTTGTTTGAAATCCAAGCCTTTTAAAGTGACCGAGAATTTAAGAAACCATTTTCGAGAGGCTTGTTTCAAACCATACAGAGATTTTTGAAGTTTACACACTGCATTAGGAGGAAGTGTGGCCCCCTGTCTAGTAACATAACCCGGTGGCAACTTCATGTAAATCTCCTCATCTAATTTCCCATTCAAGAAGGCATTTGATATATCTAACTGGGTAAGAGATAGACCATAAACAGAAGCAATCTTTAAAAGTAATTTGACTGATGTTAGTTTAGCAATTGGTGAGAATGTTTCTGTGTAATCTATATCCTCCTTCTGTGTATATTCCTTTGCCACTAAGCGTGCTTTGTACCTTTCAGTACTACCATCTGAATTATATTTGATCTTATAAACCCATTTACACGCTATACTAAGTTTTTTTGGAGGCAAAAAGCAAATAGACCAAGTATTAGTACTTTCTAAAGCACTGATTTCATTATCCATTGCATTGTACCAGTCTTTATGATTTTTAGCCTCTGTATAGGTTTTAGGTTCAAGTTGTTTATCAATGGCACTCAAAAAAGAGAAATAAGAAGGAGAAAGCTTATGATAAGAAAGGAACTGAGAGTTATCATGAATGGTAGATGAGCCTATAGAATTACAATAGTAATCTTGAAGATAGGCTGGAGTCTTTACTCTCCTCTGAAAAGATGTAGTAACAGAATCAGCTTTAGTGGATAAAGTGTGATTTATAGAATCAGAAGGCAATGATACAAATGTATCAGAACCAAGAAATGGAGTGCTCACAAGAGAATGCTCTGGCAGATTTGGAAAGAAACTCAACTGATCTTGAGTTAAATCTGCCTTGGCAAAAGGAAAGAGTTGCTCATGAAAGACGACTTGTCTAGAAACAAAAAGTGGAATTAGTTTCAAGATCAAGAAGCTTATACCCTTTTACACCAGGTGGGTAACCTAAGAAGGCACAAGCACGAGCTTTGGGTGAGAATTTATGTCTGTTCTTGGGTGGAGTGGAGGCATAATAAAGACAGCCAAAAACTTTTAACTTATCATAGGCTGGAACTTTCTTTGTTATCACTTCAAATGGTGTTTTATGATCTAGAACAGGAGATGGCATACGATTAATAAGATGAACTGCAGTGAGAATACAATCACCCCAAAAGGATAAGGGAATTTGTGATTGAAAGAACAGAGATCTAGCCATATTGAGAATGTGCTGATGTTTTCTTTCAACCACTAAGTTTTGCTGTGGTGTTTCAGGACATGATTGAAATGGCACAATGCCTTTAGAGTGATAAAAAGATGTGAATTTTAGTTCTGGAGCATTGTCAGATCTAACCCCTATAACTTTCCTATTGAATTGAATTTCTACCATCCTAATGAAATCTGGAAATATAGTGGTGACATTTGACTTATGCCTTAAAAGATATAACCAGGTAGCTCTAAAGCAATCATCTACAATAGTTAGGAAGTAGGTAAAACCCATGAGTTGGAGATGAAAAGGGTCCTAGTGATAGTAGGATTTTTACCCCTACGTAGGTTAATTCCTAATTACACTATCATATCGTTGTAGTGGTCATAGGTGTCA
>OVBE01005299.1:0-22002 GCA_900406425.1 Iberis pinnata | reverse complement strand
CTGGTCGGGAACTTCACACACTGGTGAAAGGTGGATGGTATCGCCTTCATCTCGTGCTACCAAGGCGTGCCTAAGATTGCATTGTACGCGGCAGGGCGGTTCACCACCGTGAAGTCTATCATTTTCAACACTCCGCATGCTGACACGGGGAGTCGCACTGTCCCTAACGACATCTCATTTGTCCCATTGAATCCTGTTAGAGGAGTTGGGGGACCTCTTACCTCCGATTTCTCGATCCCCATGCGCACTAAGGTTTCGAGGAACAAAACATCCACAGTGCTTCCAGTATCAATTATGACCCGTGAAACCTCACAATTGGCTCCAATATCAACCTGGACCACCCAAACGTCATCATGCGGAAGGTCTAGCCGTGAAACATCACTCTCAGTGAAGGTAATTTCACAACTCGGAGCAGGAGTGAACCTAGCCTTCTCGAAGTCAGCCCTTCTCAAATGAGATTTGATTGAATGCACCGAATCTCGGTAATGCCTTGATCCCCCCATGATGAAGTCTATTCGCTTCTTCTGGGATGACTTAGAGGCCTTTGCTCTCTCCAGACTGCGGTTTCGCTTCGGCGCGGGCTCCTGGTCACGGTCCTCAGCTGCCTCCATTTCGCGCCTAACCTCTTCCAAGTCAATGTTCGCTCATGCTAAACCGTCTTGCGCGAGTCTCTTGCTTATGAAGCTTTTGAGCTTGAAGCACTCGTGAGTAGCATGTCCGTTACACTTGTGGAGTTCACAATATGCGTCTGGATTACGCCCCATCATCCTTAATCCATCTTTAATGGGGACTTTCTTCCTCCCTTTTTCCACGTTGTATGAGTGTGATCCTCCACCTCCGCTTCGGACTTCCCTGTTGTTCTTCTTTTCGAATTTCCTTGGTGTGAATCCGCTATCAGAACTCTTAGTGGGATTCTTGAACTTCTTGGAGAGTACTACCTTCTCTTCTTCTGCAGCAATCCAGTTGGCGAAACGATGAAGGACGTCTTCTATGGTGTCCGGCTTGTGAATAGTCAAGTCGAAGCGGAATGGGGATTCATGCCAAAGCCCATGCTTTAGTGCGGCTAACGCAGTGGACTCACTAACTCCAACCACTTTTGCTTTTACGGCCTTGAAATGCTCAATGAATTTTCTCATAGCCACTCCAGAGCGGACCCTGTAAGGTTCTCTACAAACAATATGCAGTACCCCGCGTCCTTATCTTTCTCACTGAAGTGAGCGCGGGTCATTGCAATTTGAAAGGCGGTCATGTGCGCCTTTGGGTCGGATTTTCCTTCATAGAGGGGAAGTCTGAGCTTCACGATCTCTTTTATCCTAGCCTTCGCGATGCGTGGAGTGAATGGAGTTCTCTCCGTCTCCGCGATAACGCGGTCAATCTCTGATGCCGCGCTCGACGTGCGGTGGACCTTTGATGTTATAGCGAGCAATTCAACATGTGTCTTGTCGATCGACCGACGTAAGCTCTTGTAGTCTCCTGCACCTCGGCCAGAAGGAAGCTCGCTGGTGTTATTCGTCGTACCCCGAGCAAAACTTGGTGTATTCAAGACGTCGTTTCCACCTGGGGGAATAGAACCACCTCCCCCCTGAGAAATCTCTGGGGGATCGGAATTGTTCCCACCAAGAATTAAACCTTGAGGTCCCGGCTGGCTTCGGCTCACGGAGCCTCATGCTTCGACAGGATCCCCACCAGGGAGGTCTGTCGTCGTCACCGGTGGTGGCAGATTCCTCTGCGCTCCCAATCGCTCCTCCATCTCGGTCTAGGCACTCGCAAGGGTCGCCAACTGGGTTGTCACGTTCTCCTCGTAACTGTTGAAACGAGCAGCGAGTACATCACTTGATTCTTTTTGTCTTTCGACAGAGCTCATCAGGGTAGCAAGCAGAGTCCTCACCTCTGCTAGAGCGTCAACAGCTGGGTTGTTCACTGGTGGATCCATCTCTTCTTGCTAGGTAGGGTGACTTCTTCAGAAATTTCTTCGACTTCCCCATAAACGGCGCCAAAATGTGAGAGCAAGATTTCCCTCACACCAAATTTGATTAGAATGTATTAATCGAATGTATCTTTTAATAGAATTTCTTAAGTGTTATAATACTTTCTCAATGATATGCTAAGTTTTACAAAGGATTTTCGGTCCTGTTTCCAGACCACTCCCTAGACTACTTATAGGGCTCTCTTCTCGGCTCGCCCTAATATCCCTTGCACTCAATATGTCTTCAATGCTCTAGATCCGCGGTTACACTCCTTTGAACTTCTCGTAACTGCCAGCTCCATCGTTTTTGCGAGTCCTTCCGATCTGGGCTTCTTGGCGAGTTGAGGCAACCCACTCGATGCTTTGCCCGCGGTGGGCTTCACCGGCCCATTACTCGCTTCTCATGTTCGTGGGGCTCGTGTTGCTTGTTGTATCCCGTATTCAAGTGTTTCATCAGGATTCTCCATCAGAGCTCTCCGCGCGCTGAGCTCTCTTCCTGCTCTCTGCGCGCTGAGCTCTCTCCCTGCTCTCCGCGCGCTGCGCTCTCTTCCTGCTCTCCGCGCGCTGCGCTCTCTTCCTGCCCTCTGCGCGCTGAGCTCTCTCCCTGCTCTCCGTGCGCTGAGCTCTCTCCATGCTCTCCGCGCGCTGATCTCTCTTCATGCTCTCTGCACGCTGAGCTCTCTCCCTGCCCTCTGCGCGCTGAGTTCTCTCCCTGCTCTCCGCGCGCTGAGCTCTCTTCCTGCTCTCTGCACGCTGAGCTCTCTCCCTGCTCTCCGCGCGCTGAGCTCAAGGTGGGCTATTCTAGCCCATCCCTATCCTCTTCTCACCTCTAGCCGGCCCGAGCCCACTAATTGGCCCAAGTCGATTAGTGCGCCCACATCCGACTTGCGTAACCACACAACGCCACATTCTCCTGCTTCCATCGTCAATGGTATAGCCACTGTCGATGTACCTAAGGCTCTCACCACTGATATTACTCCTTTTTGGAATAGCTATTTTGGTTGGATACTTCATTGGTCCAGTTCCGCACATTGTAAAAGTCCATACATTTATAGTTTGTTATTATGTTCCTTTGCTCTTGATCTATTTGTAATGTTAGCATATCAATGCCTTTGATCATATCAGTTGGCCAGTTGCTCTTCAATGAAGCTATGCTGATTTAAGCATCCGATAACTGTTTTGTTCCCTTTTGATTGTTGAAATGCTAATTAATCTAAAAACCCTCAAGGTGCATAAACTTGTACAATTATTTGTTTTGTCACCTAAAGATTTATGCAATGTAATTCGCAAGTCCTTTTAGATACATGACTTTTGCATCAAAGTCTCTACTACTCTGGCATGCACGATGTCTCCCAAAAGAGTTGGTCTCCAAAGAAAGGCATGATTGTAATTAGAGACTATCATGTGTTTAAGAATAAAAGTAGAAAACTCGCATGTATGTATTAACTACTAAAGAAACAGACTTTAGCTTACACTAAAGTTAAACTTAGAGATGCTTCAAGTCATGTAGTTCTGCTCTAGCATCACCATATGTATATGAAAGCAGAAAAGTAATAATTTCATGCCATAATCCACATAGACTTTCTCTTTTGATATCTGGAAAAAAAAAAAGAGAATCAAATCAGACATTGCTTCAACACTTTTCAAATCAAAAGGAATATCAAGAATGGTTTTGAGAAATCTTTTAGATGTTCCTAGTTTGGAGATATCACCAGAGTATCTCTAAGTTTTATCTCTTTTTCTTTGGTTGGTGCCCTCTTCACCAAAGTCTCTAGAAGCTCTCCACCTAAGCTATCTGAATTGCTTGATATCGAGTCACATGTTCAATTAGATTGAAGTAATAGATTCACAAGTAAATTGATTCAATTTAGCCAATTTTAAATAATTATAAACTATATATCTCTACGTCATGCTAGCCATGCATATAAAGTTTAAAGATGACCATTTTTCTCCCTCTAGATGCAACTATTGCATACATTGTACAATCATGTTAAAAGCACTAAAAAGTATGGAAAATCATTTCATAAGTTATTGTTCTTTGCCTTGTGGCCTAAGCCTTATTACTATTGTTATTTCCATTCACCACTAATACCTTTTATGATCATCTCTATTACTATTTCTACTATTAGAAAGATCTCAATTAGCCCATTAAGGCTATAATAATACAAAAACAACTTATGTGCTAAACAGAAAAACCTGAATATCAATAACTTACTAAGTTTTCATGATCAAAAGGATTCCAAAACTTACTTTATACAAACTAAATTGCTTTATACTTACTATTTTACCATCTAAAAGAGTTTCTAAAACCTCTTCGTGTGTTACATTCAATGCTCTTAACAGGATTGCAATGTTCTGTGTTTTTATGGATCGAGTACTCTATTCTCATGATCGATATGAGGCATCACTGATCGTCTCACATGTACCTTTGGAGCTGAAGTTTCAAAATAGCAGCCAAACAATGTTATTGCAAACGTCAAATTCAGACATATGTATCACAACAATGTGAAACATAGTGGTAGTGGTACACACTGGAATGAGCTTGATTTGTTTGTTTGTAGTCTTCATCTTGCTCGTTTATATAAAAATAAAGATAAAAATACATCAAGATGAAAAAACTCACCTTTTTAAAAGAAAAATAAGGGTATCCTAACAACAAACCTCCTCAAATGTAATTTCATTGATCTTCAATGCAATAGGCCAAAAATCTATTACTTCTTTCTCTATAGAAACACAATCCATCTTTAGAAACTACAAACAAAATCAAACTTACGTCTAAGTAATTGATAACACACCTTCAACAGTTTTATCTTCTTCGTGTTCTGTTTTTACTTCTTTTGGTGCACCTATAACCACACCATTCGTAATCTCATATCTATGTACGTGATTAATGCATTAGGAAAATGTAAAGCCAAATATATCATTTACAAAATGATATAGAGAAAAGTAAATAACTTACATCACTATTAATTCAAGAAATTATCAATAGAGAGAAACATTATTAAACTTTTAGCACTTGAAAATTCAATCACGTGTTATACACTATTCCAATAATAGGAACTTAATTATTACAAAATCAAAGAGTAGAAATATTAAACATATACTTTTCTTGATCAGCTTTCTGCAATGATTTTAATTCACGCAATCCGAGATAGAATCTCACCAAAATTCTTACAAATCATGCAATTAGATCTTTGAAAGTTCGAACATTGTCAAGCGTTGTAAAAAAAGTAGGTATGGATTCAAAAAAGCTATAGAGAAGAAAAAATATGGGAAAGAGAGGAAGAATCAGAACTTAAGGCCATTGACGGTGAAAAGACCACTAAGATGCACTCCATGGCTTCTGACTTGCCCATATGATAAATTGATGTGAGAGTGGAGATATATGTTTTCTTAAAGGGAGAAGTACATCGCTTCAATTTCATGTGAAGTTGAATGTTACGGAAGCAGTAGAATATTGATCGTGTCTTTTGATTTTTCTAAAATGACTAGATCACTAGATTTGAGATGGAAATATTTTATTGGTTGTAGTATATGTTGAGGTGGATACTTTGAGAAGCCAAGATTTTTTCTTTTTATATAGTATAGATTTATCTAATGGTGTTGTGAGTTTGCGATTTTACAGTAAGACCATCGTTGTTGTTAACTATCTCCTATATATTAAAAGGGAAGACATTTTTTAATAATACATTTTATTTGATAGTGAATTACATATATTACCACTTACCTATCCCTATATCCAAACACTCATTTTTATTTTTAATTTTTTTTCAAAATAAAACTCTTTAGTTTAATAATTAGTTACATGTTTTTCTCAAAGATTTTTATCATTTAATTTAGGAAATTCGTTTTTGATTTCATTTTAATTTACAGAATTTATTTTTAGTTTCTTCACTAAAAAAATATAGTATAAAAACTATAAATGTAATATTAACATTTAAAATAAATAATTTAAATGTTGTTAGTATTTGAAATAATATGAACTAAGATATTTAAATTTTAAATATATTTATAAAATTTAGATTATTGAAATTATTTATCTTAATTAATAAATAAATCTAACATATATTTTTAATTATCAATATATTATATATTTTAAATTGTCTAATTTACAAAATTTATAATAGTAAGTTTAGTACGTTTTATATTATACAATTATATATTTTCAATATCACACTTTTACTTCGATATTTACATATTTATATTTGTTGAAAATTTTTTAAATTATTATATAAAACGTTATATAACGATACATACAATTTATTTAAATACCATAATTTTAAATTTATATTTTATAACATGTTTTCGCGCATTGCGCAGGACATAATCTAGTTGTTTTACAAATGTTAGTCCTTTTACATATTAGGAGTGGATCCAATTATATGTTTCCGTATAACCATAATTATATTAGTAGTAACAAATTATCACCCATAAATATTTTGTTGGTGGATAGTCATTGTAGACATAAATCACGAAAGCATACAAAATTCCTTGTGCTACGGTTGACAAAAAAAAATCCTCGTGCTACTAGGATAGGAAAAATACACAAATACAAAAAACTAAATCAAAACAGAATCGAACAAAGATCAATATAAATATCCAATACATTATAAATTCTATATACGATCAACTTGGGGCTATGTAGAGATTTATGAAATAAAGACTTGATTTATTCAACACATAACACATAAGATCCCCTATTTATACAAGTTGTAATGTAAACCTAAACATAATAGATTAGCTCAAATCTCCTGAAAACATAGAAACTAAATATATATATATATATATCGACCCCCGTTCCTAAAAAATGATGTTTTAGCTTTCTATTTTTGTTCCACAATATTTGATATTTTAGATATAGTTAATATATATTGATGGTATTGGGAATCACACTTCACAACTATTGGTTTTATTTTTATTTTTAACCAATAGTGTGTGGAGAAAAATGATATTTATTGTAATTAAACTAATGAATAAGTATTAAAAAGTGAAAGTTAGTTTTATTATTATGTGTGAAAAATCCAAAACATAAGTATTCATGCACGGAGGGAGTATTTGACTATATCCTAATACTCTCCCTCACGTTGAAGAGTGAGCGTCTTGAACTCCCAACTTGGATAACATCTTATGAGATGGTTGACGACTGAGAGCTTTGGTTAAGACGGCGGCGATTTGAGCATCGGTACGAATATGATATGTTGCAATAATCCCATCACGAACTGCATCACGCACTGCATGACAATCATTCTCAATATGTTTGGTGCGTTCATGGAACACCGCATTAGTCGCAATATGAATCGCAGATAGACTATCACAAAAGAACCGAGTGGGAACCGATTGAGGAAGACCGAGCTCAGACAGAAGACTGTGAATCCACTTGGTTTCGCAAAGAGCAACTGCCATAGAACTATATTCAGCTTCAGCGGAAGAGTGAGAAACTGCCTGTTGCTTTTTAGTCTTCCACGATATAGAAGACCCACCAACAAGACAACAAAGGCGCTCAAAGAGAGGCGAGTTAAGGGACATGCCGACCAGTCTGAATCACAATAAACCGAGAGTGTAAGATCAACATCAGATTTGAGAATGATACCTTGACCAGGAGAAACCTTCAAGAAACGAACAACACGTAAGGTTGCATCCCAATGAGCCTCTTTTGGAGAATGCATGAATTGTGAGAGAAGATGCACAGAATAAGAAAGCTTTGGACGTGTGTTAAGAAGATGGATCAAACGACCAAGTAGGCGACGGTAGGGAGTAGGATCGGACATGACCGGACTATCAAATGTTGCAAGATGATGATTCGGTTCCAAAGGTGTAGTGGCATGCTTAGCTCCAAGTAGACCGGTTTTCGCTAAAGTATCTAAGGTATATTTTCGTTGGGACAGAAAAATACCATCATTACCGCAACGAACTTTGATGCCAAGAAAGTATTTGAGACGCCCAAGATCTTTCATTGAGAAACAAGAACCCAAGTAGGATATAAACTTGGCAAGCATATGACGATCATTGCCACACAAGAGCAGGTCGTCGACATAAATGAGTAAGCGAAGCTCAATGTCGTATCTTGTGTATGAGAATAAAGAGTAATCATCATAAGCTTGCACAAAACCAAACTTGAGCAAAGCGTCATACAAATTTTTAAACCAACATCTCGGAGCTTGCTTGAGACTATACAAGGAATTGCGAAGGCGACAAACTTTACCAGGATGAGTATGAAAGAATCCCGATGGTAGCTTCATATAAACATCTTCATCTAGATCACCATGAAGAAAACCATTGTTGACATTTATTTGATATACTTACCACTTTTTAGCTGCAGCTATGCGCAATAACGTGCAAATAGTAGTCATCTTAACGACCGAAGCAAAATTCTCATTGTAGTCTTGACCTTCGGTTTGTTTGTTTCCTTATACCACTAGACGAGTCTTATATCTCTCAATAGAATCATCATCATTGTACTTAACCTTGTATACCCATTGACTTCCTATTGCTTCTTTGTCTTTAGGAAGATCATGGTGTCCTTCCAAACATAGTGTTGAGCCGCCTCTTTATAATGTTTCGGCTCAATTGTGGAAGTGATAGGCGCGATGACCTGGGGAAAATTGAGCATCATAAATAAAATTGAAGAGTGGGTATAACAATGTACCCGAGATGGTGTTCGAGGATGATTAGAGAGGAGCGTGATGGGACGAAGTAGAGATAAAAAAGTTGTAGGTGACATAGTCTTGGAGCTTGACAGATCTAGTCTTGTCTCAAAAACCTCGACCCAAAGTAACAACCATTAGCTTAGGTCTCGGACTAGGGGTGCCAACAACATCTCATGTTTTCTCATCAATAGGTAACGGATCAGGAGGTGTGTTTAGCAACGGAGGAGGTGAAGGTGTCAACGAGCCCCTTCTTACTATCGGCTGTATGAGCCAATCGTCATCAGACGATACCATGGTGCTAGGATCCATATGTGCAACCAGGACAGGCTTGGCAAAGGAAAACACATCCTCCCGAAAAATAACATCTCTAGAGAGAAGAAACACATCTTTTTCGATGTCATAAACCTTCCAACCTTTCTTACCAAATGAATATCCAACAAAGATACATAAGCTACTTCGAGGCGCGAATTTTTCTTTACTTCGCGAAACTTAATGCACATAACATGCAGAACCAAAAACGCAAAGCATATCGTATCATGGCTTGAGCCCGTGAATGACTTCAAACGGAGTTTTCCCTAAAGAATTGAGCTATGCGTTCGATTTATCAAATAAGCAGCGATCAAAACTTCTTCTCCCAAAAAATTTATCAGCATTTTTGCTTGAAAGAGGAGCGCCCTAGCAATAATAAGAATGTGCCGGTGCTTCCTTTCGACACGACCATTATGTTGTGGTGTCCCTACACACAATATTTGATGAACTATAATGTGATCTTGAAAGAATGAAGAAAGGCACATAAATTTCGTGCCATTGTCACTTTGGCCCGTTTTAACCAGTTTATTATATTGTCGTGAGACAAAAATAATGAAACACGGTAAGAGGATCTGAACTTGCAATTTTTCAAGGAGTAAGTATGTCCATACAACTCTTGAAAATCGTCTACTATTGTTAAAAAATAAATTTCACCACAAGAAGAACGAATTCGATATGGTCCATAAACATCGACATGAATAATAGAAAAAAAATCCATTGTTTTATTAAAACTCTCAGGAAAAAATTCACGAGTTTTTTTAGCTTTAAAGAAAATATCACAATAACTAGAACGTCTAAAACTAGAAGACAAAGACAAATATGAAAGCACTGAATAAGAAGGATGACTTAAACGCCTATGCCATAAATCATCCGCTAAAATACTAGTAGAAAAACACTTAGCCGAAATAATGTTGCTGAAGTGGTAGACTCCATCACTCTCTTCACCGGTTCCAATCAAAGTCCTCTAAAAACGGTCCTGCAAGATACACAAAGTGGCAGAAAATGTTGGTAAACAATTCGTTTGTTTAAGAAAGCAAGAGACTGAAATCAATGTGCAGTTTAAGTTGGGAACATATAAAACGTTTAGCAGGGTTAGTTTATCCGAAATCGGAAAAACACCCATACTTAATGCAAACGTTTTACTCCCATCTGCAAAACCAACTGAGCATGGTGATATAAACACAACATTCTTAAGAAGAGAAAGGTTTCCCGTCATGTCATGTGAAGCACCAATGTCAAGAATCACATCACTGAAAACAATCTTACCAGACAACTTATCACCAGATGCACCATTATTAGCGTTGTTTGCACCACCGCTCGATTTTTCTTGAATCATTTGACTCGAATTTCCATTGTTCCTGCGTAAAGGTTGGAAAAGAGGAATCATTGGCCGAAGTAGCATAAGCCACAAGTTGTTGGAGCCACGTCCTTTACATCCGGAGCCACGTCCACGACCACGTCCGCGACCGCGTGAATCATTTCGATTATCCCACCAGTCTGGAAAACCAATCAACTCCCAATATCCACGTTTGTCATAAACCAATCTACCGCAATGTGTGCATGTATTGGATCCGCTATGAATACAAAAGAAGAATTTTTACCCGTGCTCCCATTTGATTCATGAGAGACCAACGATGGCACTTGCTCATGACAAACTACAAAACCTACTACTTCTTGCGGTTGATCTTGTACACGAGAAGACTCAAGCCTTTGTTTTTCTCGTACAATCTTTTAATAAACTTCGCAAAGATAAGGAAGTGGATCTTGACCTATTATATTTGTGCAAAGACTACCAAACCCTGAATCATCAAAACCCATCATGACCTGATGTACCTTTTCTTCCTCTTTTTCTTTTGAAAGTGTCTCTTCTGCACCGTAGGAACATGTAACAACTGGACGATAAGCTGTTAATTCATTATGGGCGCGTAAATTGAATCGAGTTAATTTACTGGACCCGAGTCGGCTTTCCATTGGACGACAAGCGGAGAGTCGCACTGGTGCTCCAGAGAAAGCTCGCGACGGCCATGCATGGTGAGTCGCGATGGTGCTCCAAAGAGTGGCCGCGATGACCATGCCTAGTGAGTCGTGATGGTGCTCTGAAGAGTGGCCACGATGACCATGCACAGTGAGTCGCGACGATGCTACGAAAAGTGGTCACATGACCATGAACGGTGAGTCGCGACAGTGTTCCGAGAAGTGGCCACGATGAAAATACATGGTGAGTCGCGACGGTGCTCTTGATAGTGGTTGCAAAAATTATTCATTTAAAGTCCAAGAGCGGGAGAGACTGATAATGGGCTGGCGCGGCCCATCGCGAGCAGTTGCTTTAGTCGGATGACTCGACATGTCAAGAATCCCGGAGCGGAGCCTTCTAGAAGAGTCGCGAGTGGAAGTCAAACGAGCGGTTATGTGAAGTTGAAAAGATATAATGGCGGATCGGAGACATTGAATAGGCAATGGATGCAAGAGATGCTGAAGGAGACTCGTGGAGAGTCCTATAAGTAGTCTCCATAAGGGTCTGGACTGGGGACCAAAAATCTTCTGGAAAACTTCAGTATTTTTAAGAAAAAACTTGTAACACTTGAGAGAATATTGTAATAATTAAGAGATTTTAATAAAGATATACATTTCGATTCATCTATTCTAATCGATTTTGGTGTGAGGGAAATTCTTCTATCACATTTTGGCCCCGTCTAAGGGGACTCGAAGAAATTACTGAAGAAGTCACCCCTACCTAGCAAAAAGAAATTGATTCACTAGTGAACAACCCAGCTGTTGATGCTCTCGCAGAGGTGAAAGCTTTGCTCGCGACCTTGGTGAGTTTTGTCGAAAGACAAAAAGAATCAAGTGATGCACTCGTTGCTCGCTTCAACAGTCACAAAGAGAACGTGACGACCCAGTTGGCGGCACTCGCGAGTGTCCATACTGATTTGGAGGCACATATGGGTGCAAGGAGGAACTCACCGCCACTAGTGACAACGGCAGACCCTTCCGAAGGGATTCCCTAGCGGAGCAGGAGGCTTCTCGAACCAAACCCACCCGAGACCACAAGATTTTTTTCCTTGGAGGGAACGTCTCCGATCCCCCAGAGAATTCTCGTAAAGGAGACGGTTTTGTCCCTTGTGGAGGAAGCGGTGCGCTGAGCACTCCATGCTTAACTCAGGGTACGGTGGGAGACGTCGGTGATCACCCTCTCGGCCCGGGTGAAAGAGACTATGAAAGCTTATGTTGGTCAATAGTTAATACGCATGTTGAGTTGCTCGCCATGACGTCAAAGGTCCACCGCGCGTCCAGTGCTGTGTTGGAGATTAATCGCGTGATCGTAAAGACGGAGAAGACTCCTTTTACTTCGTGCATTAGAATATGAGAGACTGGAAAGCTTAGACTTCCTCTTATTGAAGGAAAATCCGACCCAAAGGCACATATGACTGCCTTTTGGATTGTGGTGACTCGTACTCACTTTAGTGAAGACGAGAATGATGTAGGATACTGTAGGTTGTTTATGGAGAACCTAACCAGGTCTGCTTTGGAATGGTTCTCAAAGCTTGAACCTGGGTCTATTGATAGCTTCACTCAGTTATCTGTGGCGTTTGTGAAGCACTATTCCATCTTCATGGAGAAGGGTGCTTCAGACGCCGACTTGTGGACTGTGTCACAAGGACCTACAGAGCCTCTGCGAAAGTTCATTGGGCGTTTCAAAGTCTTAAAGGCAAAAGATTTTAGCATAAGTGAATCCACCGCGTTGGCGGCATTGAACCATGGGATTTGGCATGAGTCCCCGTTTCGTTTTGACTTAACTATCCACAAGCTGGATACCATCAAGGACGCTCTTCACTACTCTACGAACTGGAAATTAACAGAAGAGGAGAATAATGCTCTCTCGAAAAAGTTCAAAAGCTCTAGCAAGGGTCCCGAAGCAGGATTCACTCATAGGAAGTTTGAAAAGAAAGATAGCAGAGAAACCGGAAATGGTGGTGGGGGATCACACTCCTACAACATAGAAAATGGGAGAAAGAAACCCCTAGTGGAGAGGGATCAAGAGTTATGGGGCGCAACCTAGAAAACCCCCAGTGGAGAGGGATCAAGAGTTATGCGGGCAGGTCATGCATGAATGCTTTAAAATTAAGAGTTTTATAAGCAGGAAACTCGCGCAAGGCGGACTGAATGGAGCAACCATTCACTTGGAGGAAGTCAAGCATGAAATGGAGACACCTGAGGGTCACGAATAGACCCCAAAAACAAAGTGAACCCAAAGTCCGGAGAGGGCAAAGACCTCTAAATCTTCCCAAAATAAGAAAATAGACTTCATCATGGGGCGATCAAGGCACTGTCGAGATTCGGTGCGGTCAATACAGTCCCACATATGGAAAATTTTGGTTCTCCCCAGTCCCGGGCTGCAAAATCACCTTCTCCGAGAGTGATGCTTCGCGACTAGATCTCCCTCATGACGACGTTTTGGTGGTCCACATCGATATTGGAGCTAACTGTGAGGTCTCGCATGTCCCGGTCAATACTGGGAGCACCGTGGACGTTTTTTTCTAGAGACTATGAGGCACATGAGGATCGAGAGAGTAGAGGTGAAGGGTCCTACGACCCCTCTGACATGATTTAACGGTACCATCAAGGATTCTTTGGGGATAGTGTGACTCCCTGTATCTGCAGGAGAAGTTCTAAAAATGATAAGACTTCACGGTGGTGGATCTCATGCGTTAAGTTCCAAACCAGCAATGGGGTGGGAACTCTGCACGTAAGTTAAAAGAACTATCGCATGTGTCACATGGTGGAACTTAAGAATAGAGTCCACTAGCAACTACAAAGCCATGTGGATGGATCGCGGAGCGGTGGTTCCTCCTGCAGCCTGCAGGTCGGTCAGTCCACTCCTGGGCGAGCAGAGCAGTTTGAATCGGGAGGGGATGACCCAGCCGAAGATAAGAGCATTGGAGAGTGTCACCAAAATTGCACGGTACAGGTGCCAATTGATGACGCTGTCCGATAAAATGTGTGGTGATCGGTGCGCAGTTAAAGGCAGAGCTGAGGCGGGAACTAATACGATTTTTACGGAGTAACAAGAGCACTTTCGCTTCGTCAACAAGCGATATGCCAGGAATTGATCTTGGTTTAATTTCCCATGATCTGAATGTTGATGCGGCATACAAACCCGTCAAACAGAAAATGTGTAAGCTCGAACCTGAAAAGTTTCAGGTCATCAACGACGAGGTCGAGAAGCTCTTGGTGAACGGTTTTATTCGAGAGGTCAATTACCCCGAGTTGTTGGCGAACCCAGTAATTGTCAAAAAGAAGAACGGGATGTGGCAAATTTGTTTTGACTTTACCGACTTGAATAAAATTTGTCTTAAGGACAGCTTCCCACTCCCACACATTGATAGACTCGTGGAAGGCACAACGGGAAACCAACTTCTCTCTTTCATGGACGCATTTTATGGTTGTAATTAAATCAGGATGCATCCAGGTGACCAAGAGAAAACATCTTTTATAACTGACAGAGGAATTTATTGTTACAAAGTCATACCAGTGCGACATACTAGAGGTTTGTGAACAAGAGGTTTTCCGCTCAGCTCGCGAAAAATGGTGGTATATGTGGATGATATGCTTGTCAAGTATTTAGAGACTAATGAGCATGTTCACCACCTATCAAAGTGCTTCAAGACGTCAAATCAATATGGGATGAAGTTGAATCCAGAGAAATGTACATTCGCAGTTACTTCGGGAGAATTCCTTGGGTATTTGGTTACTGAAAGAGGGATCGAAGCCAACCCGAATCATATAACAGCGATACTATCGTTTCTATCCCCGAAATCTTTAAAGGAGGTACAACGCCATATTGAAAAGGTTCATCTCCCGATCAACTTATAAGTGTCTTCCTTTCTTCCAACTTTTAAAAGGAAACAAAAAGTTTATGTGGGATGACCAATGCGAGGACACCTTCAAGCAACTGAAAGACTATCTCTTACACCCTCGTCCTGGCTAAGCCTGTTCTCGGGGAACCGTTATTTCTGTATGTAGCAGTCACCATATCCGCAGTGAACGGGGTGCTAATACGATAAGAAGGGGTGAAGTAGAGACCAATTTTCTACGTAAGTAAGAATTTGGTCGCCGCAGAGACACGATACACTATGGTGGAGAAGCTTACCGTCGCAGTAGTTATTTCAGCTTGGAAACTCTATCCTTGCTTTCAGTCACATTCAATTGTGGTGACGATAACTCAACCATTGCGCACAATACTACATGGTCTGAATCAGTTGGGAGGGTGGTCAAATGGGTAATTGAGCTAAGAGAGAACGAAATAGAATACCGAAACCGCTTAAGCAGAAAGGCGCAGGTCTTAGCCAATTTCCTTATCGAGCTCCTAATAGAAGTTCAAGAAGGGTCTTCACCAGGACGAGTTTGGGAACACCATGTAGATGGTTCCTCCACCAGAGCTGGGTCCGGAGCGGGGGTTCGCTTGGAGTCCCCAACCGGGGAGTTGATTGAGCAATCTTACATATTAGCTTTTAATGCTTCGAACAATGAGTCAGAGTATGAAGCCCTCATCGCGGGGTTGAGGTTGTCTCTTGGGATTGGAGTCAGAGAGCTCCGTGCGCGGAGTGATTCTCAACTTGTGACTAGCCAAATTAATGGGGATTATGAAGCTAAGGACGTCAGAATGGAGGTGTATATGACATTGTTCCAAAGCAACATATCTCAATTTGACAGTTTCGAGCTAAAGCAGATCCCGCACAGAGAGAATAGCTCGGCCGATGCATTAAACGCGTTGGCGTCCACCTCAGATCCCTTGGTATGGAGGATAATAATTGTGGAGACAATCGAAGAGCCAAGTATATCAATTCCTAATCATGTCACGACTATCCAAACACAATCCATGAAAAGGTGAGCGCTAGAATAGTCGAAGTGGAAAAAATGATAGTATGACCACACTGGCGAACCTTGAAGCTTGATTCAGGGTGGAGAGCCCTAAAGCTCGACTCGGGGTGGAAGCCCTTAAGCTTAACTTAGGATGAAGATTCCCGAATTTTGACGCAGGGAGGAGACCCCTAAAGCTCAACTCGGGGAGGATAGCCCTGAAGCTCGACTTATAATGGAGAGCCCTGAAGCTCGACGGGGTGGAGAGCCCTGAAGCTTGACTCAGAGTAGAGAGCCCTGAAGCTCGAATCGGTGCATATTGCCATGAAGCTCGACTCAGGGTGGAGAGCACTGAAGCTCGAATCAGGGTGGAGAGCCCTAAAACTCGACTTGGGGAAAAGAGCCACGAAGCTCCGATCGAAGGAGAGGCCAAGAAGCAAAGAGGAGCAGTGATCTTCTTGATGCGGGTCTTCTCCGCGCGAGAGGAGGACTTGATTCAGGATGAAGTCTCGACTAGAGGAAGGAATTTGGTGTGGGAAGGAGCCTCAACCCTCTTAACCTGTGACGGCTTTCCCAGAGGCCTTTCTCGCTGCTTTCTGTTGGCGATATCTAGACATGTTGGTTACTGAGATCAAACCGGAATCTGAAATCAAAACGGTTTCAAGTTAGTTAGATGTATCCAAAAATTTCATAAGTATAAAAATACATTTAGTGAAGAGATATAACACTTACATTGGATGATGGTGGGTGTGAGAGCAGAATTTTCCTCACACCAAAATCTATCAGAAACGATGAATCGAAATGTATATATTTATTAACATCTCTTAAATATTACAATATTCTCTCAAGTGTCACAAATTCTCTCTCAAGAATACTAAAATTTTCCAGAAGATTTTCGATCCCCACTCCGGACCCTTGTACTTATAGGACTCTCCATGCGGCTCCTTCAACATCTCTCGCATTCAGTTCCCATTCAATGTCTTCGATCCGTTGCTACATATTTTCAAATTCACATAACCGCGCGTTTGACTCCCACTCACGACTCATCTAAAAGGCTCCGCTCCGGGCTTCTTGACGGGTTGAGTCAACCCACTAAGGGTTCTGCTCGCGATGGGATGCGCCAACCCATTATCAGTCTCTCTCGCTCGTGGACTTTGAATGAACGATAGTCGCAACCACTCTCTGGAGCATCGTCGCGACTCACCGTGTATGATCACCGTGGCCACTCTTTGGAACACCAATGCAACTCACCGTGTATGGTCATCGTGGCCACTCTTCAGAGCATCATCGCGACTCACCAGGCATTGTCATCGTGGCCACTCTTCGGAGCACCGTCATTACTCACCGTGCATGGTCTTCACGAGCTCTCTTTGGAGTAACAGTGCAACGCTCCGCTTGTCATCCAACTGCGAGCCGACTCAGATCCAGTAAATTGACCCGAGTGAATTTACGCGCCCACATTATGCCTCCATTTCATTAATGGAAGTTTTCCTTTGATGGAATTTGCCAATTTCACGCCATCTTGCGACTCATCGAAGATTCAGCGAGGTTTGGGGTGGATTTGATGGTGGGGCGAGAGTCTGGGACCAAGATTATGAAATTAGGATCCCTTAACTCACTCCGCTACCCACTATATGATGCGCCAAGAATTTCTGGTTTCTCATTTTTGCTATATTGCTTCTCTCAGTTTTTGCGCTGGAACCCTTACCTCAATCACTAGGAAGTCTCCATAATCGCCTACCCAAGACTCATACAAGGTATTTACTTCTATTTTCCTCTCTATAGTTCCTCTTTTTCTCGTGTGCATTCTTGAGCTTTTAGTGAGTTTAATTGGTTCTTAGCTAGTTTGATCCATTTTATGGCTTGAATCCTGTGAAAAACTGTTTTTCACTACGAATTACACTGATTTTTAGATCAAACACTACTTTTCTCTTTGAGTTCTTCGCTTATTTTTGGGTGAAAAGTATCTTATATCAAATTTTCTTTTATTTTCCCTTTTCTTTTCACTCTACTTCTTTCACTTTTTACTTTACTTTTATCACTCCTACTTTTTCTTCTATGTCCTCCTTCTCTTCTCTCCATCTTTCTCTCTTTCTCTTCTCCCTTTCTTCTCCATGGATCCAATTCGGCCAAGGAGTCTCCTCTCTCGGTTCCACGTGTGCATGGGTAAGATCTAGACTGCAGCACACCCTACGCAGGCTTCGCTTCCTCGCGTTAAATATTCACCCATGTTGGTCCTGCCCATCCGAGCCAAAGCCCCGCCTCGCTACACCGAAGACCGCCATGCCAAAGACCAACGCACCAAAGACTCTCGTACCAAAGATTCTCCCGCTGAGGGATCTTTCGCCGGGTCCCTTGCCAAGCTATCTCGCGTGCACCGAGACAAAGCTCCACCCGTGCAATGGTCCTGCGCTGAGATGCCAAGCCCCTGTCGAGGGCCCCTGAGCTGAGCTTCCCCATGCATCGAGTCCGAGCCAAAGCCTCCTCCACGCGATGATCTCCACGACGATCATTCCAGGAACCTGCCAAGCCGCACCGTATGGAACGATGTGGGTTGGGTGATGCATCGAGCACCTCTTCGGGTTGCGGTGCGACCGCATCTCCAAACAGCTTGGGCCTTGAGGTTTTAAAAATTATTTGGCCAAGGAACTTCTACACTCACCTCACCACAGTGGCGAGTTCTCATCTGACGTCATCTCCGTCCACTCCGAGCGATCTTTTCTATCGCTTGTCTTTCCAATTCTTGGTATTACCAAAATTTCTCCACTCTTCGATCCTCACCCTCAGTATATATGTTCCAAGGATAGACTTAGGGAAATTAGACGTAGTTGTCAAATTTCGAAAGACATTTCCTTAGTCTCTCCAACAAAGTCAGAGAGTACGAAACTTGTTAGGGAAGGTCATTGTTGCGCATATGAGGTATACTTCTGTTGGACTCTCTAACTCTGTTGGAGAGACTAAGGTGATGTCTTTCAAAATCAGAAAACTACGTCTAAATTCCCTAAGTCTATCCTTAGGAAATCTAGAATTATGGTCAAGACTGAAGCATGGAGAAGCTTCGGTAATACCTGGAACCGGAGAGACAAGCGATAGAAAAGATCGTCTAGAATGGATGGAGATGGCGTCATATGATAACTCGCCACTACTGTGAGGAGAGTGGAGGAATTCCTTGGACCAAGAAAGTTTCAAAACCTCAAGGGCCAAGTTGTTGGGAGATGCGGTCGCGCCATGACCCAAAGAGGTGCTTGACGCCTCACCTAACCCCACACCAGCACACGCTGCACGGTTCAGTGGGTTCCTCGAATGCTCGACGCAGAGATCATCTTGTGGAGGGGGCCTTGGCTCGGACGACTCGACGCGTGGGGAAGCTTGGCTCGGGGACCCTCAACACGGGCATGGCGTCTTGGCACGGGACCATTGCGCGGGTGGAGTTTCGTGTTGGTGCACGCGAGACCTGGCGAAAGATCCCTCGACGGGGGAATCTTTGATACAAGAGTCTTTGGTGGGTGGGTCTTTGGCACGGGGGTCTTCGGTGTAGCGAGGCGAGGCTTCAGTTTGAATGGGCAGGACCGACGCGGGTGAAGATTTGACGCGAGGAACCGATGCGTGCACAGGGTGCGATGCGGTCCGACCTCACCCCGGCGTGTGCGGAACCAAGAAAGGAGAGTCCTTGGCCAAATTGGATCCATGGAGAAGAAAAGAGAGAAAGAAGAGAAAGAGAGAAAGATGGAGAGAAAAGAAGGAGGAGATAGAAAAAACAGTAGGAGCGATAAAAGTAAAGTAAAAAGTGAAAGAAGTAGAGTGAAAAGAAAAGGGAAAATAAAAGAAAATTTGATCTAAGATACTTTTCACCCAAAAATAAGTGAAAAACTCACAGAGAAAAGCAGCAATTGATCTAAAAATTGGTGTAATTCATAGTGGAAAACGGTTTTTCACAGGATTCAAGCCACAAAATGGATCAAATTCGGCTAAAGCCAATTAAACTCACTAAAAGCTCAAGAATGCACATGAGACAAAGATGAACTATAGAGAGGAAAATATTAGTAAATACCTTGTAGGAGTCTTGGGTAGACAATTATGGAGACTTCCAGGTGACTAAGGTAAAGGTTCCAACACAAAAACCAAGAGAAGCAATAGAGCAGAAGTGTGAAACCAGAAAATCTTGGTGCATCATATAATGGAGTGGAGGACTGAATTAAGGGATCCTGATTTCTTAAACTTGGTCCTCGACTCTCGCCCCACCATCAAATTTTCCCAAACCTCGTTGAATCTTTGATGAATCTCAAGATGGCGTGAAATTGGTAAATTCCACCAAGTGAAAACTTCCAGTATTGGAATGTGGGGGGGAAAATGTGGGCGCGTGAATTTACTCGGGTCAATTTACTGGACCCTAGTCGGCTCGCGGTTAGAAAACAAGTGGAGAGTCGCACCGGTGCTCTGGAAAGAGTTCACGACGGCCATGCACGGTGAGTCGCGACAATGCTCTGAAGAATGGCCACGATGACAATGTCTGGTGAGTCGCGATGGTGCTCCGAAGAGTGGCCACGATGACCATGCACGGTGAGTCACGACGGTTCTCTGAAGAGTGGCCACGATGACCATGCACATTAAGTCGCGACAATGTTCCAAAGAGTGGCCACAGTGACCATACACGGTGATTTGTGATGGTGCTTTGGAGAGTGGTTGTGACAATCGTTCATTCAAAGTCCACGAGCGGGAGAGACTGGTAATGGGTTGGCGCGGCCCATCGCGAGCAAACCTTTAGTGGGCTAACTCAACCCGTCAAGAATCCCAGAGCGGAGCCTTCTAGAAGAGTCGCGAGTGGGAGTTAAACGAGCGATTATTTGAAGTTAAAAAGATGTAACGGAGAATCGGAGACATTGAATGGGCACTGAATGCGAGAGATGTTGAAGGAGCCTCGTGGAAAGTCCTATAAGTAGTCTCCACAAGGGTCCGGAATGGGGACCAAAAATATTCTGGCAAACTTTAGTATTCTTGAGAAAAAACTTGTAACACTTGAGAGAATATTGTAATACTTAAGAGATTTTAATAAAGATATACATTTCGATTCATCTATTCTAATCAATTTTGGTGTGAGGGAAATTCTGCTCTCACATTCGTCCCATAGTTGAAACAGCTTACAAAAATACTCTAAAACTGGTTGACCTTCTTGACGACATGATGCTAATTTGGCCTTGATCTGATGAATTCGAACTTTATTTCCTACCAAAAATCTCTTCTTGATGCTTGACCATAACTGTGTGGCACTTGAAATATAGGAAACAATGGTTTTGACCTTTGGTTCGAGAGAAGTTCTTATCCACCCAACAATCATTGAGTTTACTGTAACCCAATTTTCATAGTTAGCATCATCAACTGCAGGCTTCTTTAGGGTTATGTTTATGAAACCTGTTTTGCATTTTGCATGTAACGCATTATACATCTCGATTGACCACTTGTTATAGTTATCTCCATTAAATCTTACAGACGTGATCAAAGCTCCAAGATTATCTGAAGCATATAACGAATTTGGAGATAACACAGGATCTTCACCTTTCATTACTTCATGATGAGGCGGGGTGACGGACGTAGAAGACTCTTCGGGTTCAGACATGATTCAATTAGAATCGTTCTTGTTTTAGAAGTGTGAAGAGATTGAAACTTTTGATCCTTCACACCACTTGTTCTTTGACAATCGACGAAAACTTCAGAAAGTAGGAATCAAAACCGCTATGATATCATGTAGAGATTTATGAAATAAATACTTGATTTATTCAACACATAAGGTCTCCTATTTATACAAGTTGTAATGTAAACCTAAACATAAGCTCAAATCTCCTAAAAATATGGACACTAAATATATATATAAATATATTTGACTATATCCTAATAGAGTACCACCAAACTAATAACTGAATGGGTATTTGAAATAACCAAAATACTATTACATATGTATTATATTTAGGGAAATTACACCAGATAACATCCAAGTACCGTAATATTAAGAATATAACCTACACTCATAGCTTCACTCTCTCTCTCCCACAACATTATATAGTATATGCAATATTGCCCTCATAGCTTAAGTCTGTCTCTCACAAATTTGGAGAACTTGAAACACTAGCATGACCCGTCGCTGCCGTCATGCTATACCGCTGTCGGCTAAAGCATTGAAGAAGACGAGAAACAGAGGCTGGCCACCCACAAACCACATGCCTA